>VYXF01012166.1:190871-276073 GCA_013397295.1 Polioptila caerulea | reverse complement strand
GTTTAGACTTGAGGATAAGAGGCTCCAGTAGGACTTTATCACTCACTGCATCTGACTGAGAGTGTAGCTGGGTGGGAGTTGGTCTCTTTTACCAAGTGACAGAACAAGAGGAACTGGCTACAAGTTGCATCAGGGAACGTTTTGATTGAATAGTGGGAAAAAATTTTTCATGGAAAAACAGACTGTCCAGGATAGTGTTTCGGTAACTAACCCTGTAAGTATTTAAAAGTAGTGTAGAGGTACATGGGACAAGGTTTAGTGGTGGACGTGACAGTACTGAGTTAACAGTTGGATCTCAAAGGTCTTTCCCAACCTAAATGATTCTGTGATTCTAAAGTGATCAATAAAGCTGCTGTTCATTGCCTATATTGAATTACCCATCAGAAAAGATTTAGTATTGGGAGGGCTTGACTTGCAGCCTCTTTGGCTTCATATTTGAAGTAAAAAAATGGTCAAACATGATTCAGTCCTTGGTTTCTTCAATACCTGAGTCAGTTTTAAAAATGTACAT
The DNA here is from genome assembly GCA_013397295.1 of Polioptila caerulea. Lineage (NCBI taxonomy): Eukaryota > Metazoa > Chordata > Aves > Passeriformes > Certhiidae > Polioptila > Polioptila caerulea. Next base: position 275,562 of record VYXF01012166.1, on the reverse strand, counting down.
TAGAAGACTGTGATGTTTTCTCTGGCCTGTATATCATGGTTAAGTGCAGTGCATAGAATCACAGAATCACAGAATATGCTGAGTTGTAAGGGACCCACAAGGATCATCGAGTCCAGCTCTAGCCCAGCACAGGGTCATCCCCAAGGGTCACACCATGTGCCTGAAAGCACAAACACTTCTTGAACTCTTGTCAGGCTGGCGCTGTAACCACTTCCCTGGGGAGCCTGTTCCAGTGCCCTGCTGCCATTCAGTGAAGAATCTTTCCCTAATAACCAGCCTAAAACTCCCCTGACACAGCTTCAGGCCATTCCCACTGGTCACCACAAGGAAGACATCAGTGTCTGTCCCTCCTCTTCCCTTCACAAGGGAGTTGTAGACTGCAATGAGCAGTATAGTACTGAAAAGTAAACATGGTGGTAGAGAAGTCAGCCTATCAATAAAAGTTTCACATTATATTGTAGTACAACTACTTTGTGATATATAAAAATTTTTACTTGCTATATTTATGTAATTTGTTGACAAATTTATCTACTGAAACAGAGCAGACCCACTTGTGGATAACACATCTTTTACAGGATTCATAAAACTTGTGTTGCTGCACCCATTTAATGAATTTGTCTTGAGCATTTTAGGCAGGAGGGGTGAGTTCTGCCCTGATAATACAACAGTATTGAGGGTAGCTTTCAGATTCTGGCTTCCTAGAAAAACTTGATTAGCTTGAGATGCAATTGATTAACAATAGCATGCAAATATGTTTATTCTCTTTCATCTGAAACAACTTCACTGAGAGTTATGAGTTTTGCCTTGGAAATCAGTAACTTTTGTATAGGAAAACAGAAGCTTCACCTAATCTCAAGTTAAGTAGGTTTTAACCATGTTTGGTTTTTCCAAACTGCGAATCTGGAAGTCCTTCCCACGCCCAGATCTGCACACACAGAGATGAGAAAATAAAAGGGCATAATCTGGTAGAAATTCTGCTGTCATTATAGCATGTACACGATGATGACAGTTTTGGCTGAAGTATGTTTTTCTAGCAGGCAGAATCTGGTCTTTAGGATTAAAAGTAAGCCTGTGAATAAAATTCAGTGTATTCACAATGCGTGACAATGTAAGACTGTTTTTCAGCAACATTTATCTTCTAGGTGGTGGCTGGAGTGATTAATTTCTAATGGTAAACATTCTGCCTCTTTTACTGAATCCATTGTTTTAATTTTAAAAATGAGTCAATGAGAACAGATCTTTCTATTTACAGCTTGCCCAGCTCAGGTTAATGAGCCAAAACAAAAATATACACGGTGTTTAATGGAAAATAATAGATCTTTATTTTGAACAGAAAATGCTTAGTAGCAAAGGATTTATTAGGTCTAATTAGGCCTTTTGTTTGTTTTTTTAATACAAAGGTTTTAATATAATTTTAAGTCCCAGAATGAGGTATATATACTAATTGAGGGATGAGATAAAAATTGAAGGTATGAGCTACATGTTTTGGAGGAGTGTGTTTGCTCCATATTCTGTCCTCTCTTGCCTCATTACAGAAAAAAACCCCAAGAATGAACGACAACATAAAATACTGTTGTGCTTTTGCTTCCAAGTGCCTACTAGTTTTAGGAAGGGAGAGGACAACAGTCGTTTTTCAACTTACAATTCTGATTCTCTTTATTCTGACCTCCAAAACATATTGTGTAATATTTGTTTAGTGCGTGTGTGTGTTGTCTGAAGGTGCAAGATCCTCCACCAGTCAGTTTTGAGGCACAGTGTTTCAGGCTGCTCACAGCTGGCTTTGGGGCCCCATCTCACAGAGAAAGTGTTCAAGGCAGGTTGGATGGGGATATGAGAACACTGATCTAGTGAAATATCCCAGTGCCCAAGGCAGGGAAGTTGTCGGCTCCTGTCCATTGGTGGCAGTTTGTGTGAACTTCCCATCTTGGTTTAACATTGACTACTGCTATAAGGTATTGTCAGTCATGACAGGTTGGCCTTTTTGTAGGACATTCTAGACCATCACTTGTGTTTGCCATTACTTTCACATTTAGATCCAGGTGAAGCATTTTAACAGTAGTGACTGTCTGACTGTTGATAGCTCTGGTCAAAGGGCATTATCCATAACTGTGTGTTCTCACTAAGGCTGCCCTACTGTGGGGGCAGACAGTGAAACTGAAAGAAAGGAAATGCATGTAGAGTAATTCTGTTCATAAGAAATACATACAGTATCAGCAACTGTGAGTATTTAATCCACCTCTTGAACTAAGTAAGGTAGCTTATGCTGAAAATTCTTGTTCTTCCTTATGGCTCTTACCAGAGTGAAGAGCTAGTTTCTGCTGGAGACTGCAATGCAAAATAGGAGAGGGGGAGGAATAGGAAGAGATGTGTATGGGGGAGTAGTGTTACATTCCTGGATCTCATATGTGTCTATACCTGAAATATCAGTGATTAGCTTGCATTAAACTTTGGGGTAAAAAGTTATTGTCCTACCTCAGAAAGATGTACTAGTATCTTGTAGTAATTTGTATTACCTTGGCATTAGTAAGATTGGAGAGAATTATTCACTTTCTCTTCATTCATCTCTTTTAGGTTTCTGTCAGGAAGTGAGCTACTAACAGGATTTTCTCTTTGCCAACAGTTTTTAAAATAGCTGCCTTTTCCATCCTTATTTGTTTTTAAAACATACCAGTCTTTGAGATGTCTTAGATCCCTCTTTTTTTTTTTAATTCAGCATTTTAATAGTACTCCTGTATGAGTCAATACTGTTGTATCTGCCTTTTATCACTCCTTACCTTCCTAGCATAAAGCAAAACTGAATTTACTGTGTGTTCCATGGATGCCTAATGTTGCAGACTTGATACAGAGGGCTGAGCACTTCCCAGTGATTTGTTACCAACCCTGTATTATAACATATGGGTTTTTAACTGAAGACTAATTTTCAAGGACTACTCAATAGAGTTGCAGGAAGAGATGAAGTCCCACGGGATTTATATGAGAAGCTTGTGGTGGGCTTGAGCGGTGTGATGAATCAGAGGCAGGGGACTCCAAGGACAGGGGGACTTCTGGGGTAAACATACTTTGTAATTATGTAATGCAAACTGTAATGTTGCTACTTTTCTCTTTGTAGTTTTATAAGTTTTATAGATGAATCATCAGTTGCAAGTATGAAAATCAGATACTTGCCTGAAGACCAAGAGAAAACTTAAAAAAAAAAAGGCACTCAATCTTCAGTTCTGCAACCTAGTTGTTACCCAGAATAGGTGATTTGCTTTTCTCTATGACCAGAATGCCACAGTCTTACCAACCTATTAGCTGACAACAAAAGAATGATATGGTTGTAGTAATCCATGTTTAGGTTTTCTTTTCTCTTGAGTACACTCATATCTGGACTAGAAAATTGTGATCCTTCATGTTAGTTGGCTTTCTAAACTTCTGTGGTGTACTTTGCAAAGTGTAACAGCTTCATTAATGGGTTAAGTACTGCTGTTCAGAACAGTTTGACCTGATGGTTAGACCACTTTTCAGAGTAAAGCAAAAAGTTTCTTTTCCCTTATGGAAAGGCTCTGGCTTATGGATAAATGCTTGGGGTGAAGCACTTAAGATTGGCAGAGGTAATACTTAAAGTACAGCCTTCCCTCCCCCCAGTTCTTCATGTTTCCTGTTAATTGCTCAGGTGTTTCATTGAGTGCATTTAGTAATTTCAGACCCTGTTACTGAGGGATCTGTTATAATACTGTACAGAGATCATACATACAGTCTTTCCACTCTGGAATATAAGTGCCTCATTAGTCTAGTCCAAGGTTTTGCTTTTCTTGAGTACATTTGAGGTTACTTCTCTATTCATAATTTTTATCTGCCTACTAAGAGCTTTCTAAAAATGCAGTGAAGTCAAGCTTGGCTGGTTCTGAGATACTGGAAGCCCAGCACAGGTCTCGAGAAAACTGCAAAGATGGTATTTCTGTATGTTTCCTGTGAAATGCTTATGCACTTTTTGATCTTCACTGCCCTGGTCCTGGTGGCCACACTATTGCTGATACAGGCCAGGATGCCAATGTCCTCCTTGGCCACCCGGGCACAACTGGCCTGTGTTCAGCTGCTGTTGACCAGATCCATCTCCACTGGGCATCTTTCCAGCCACAGTTCAGCTTACACAGCCCCAGTTCACTGCTGCTCTGTACTTCTGCTAAATATTTCCCTTTTCCACTTACTGTAGGCCAGAAGTTCCTCTTCCTTCTAGAGGTAGGAAGCGCTATGCCTACTTCTGAACTTTTATTTTCTGCTCTAGAGAGTCAGAAGTGGTGGAGGTGCTTGATCAGTCATTTGGAGGCTTTCACTGGCTAGAAGTTGAATCATGTACTTGAGCTGGAGCTTCTTTTATCTGTAAGGGACTAGATCCACCAGGATCTGAAGTGGCAGCAGCCATAAGAGACTGTGACATTGCTCATTGCTGAGCATTTGTGTGAATGCTGAAGATGATTCCTGGAAACCTAGTGTTGGGATTTTCTGCAGTCATACTGTAAAAGACACACACTTCCATCCAAGACTTCCATCCATTGCTGTGGAAACAGCAATTCTTGGAATAACAGGTCATTTGAAAAGCTCAACAGAAACAGGAAGGGGCTTGCTGCTGATGGTCAGCCAGCTGTCAGCTGGCTGAGCCTTGAGCAAGGATGTGCAATGTTGCCAGGTGTAAGTGTGCTTCATGCTCAGGCTGACCCAGCTCTGGGCATCAAGTAAGACTTTTGGTATGTCAAATTTTACAGCTCTTCTTCTTCTGGATCCTTCTGCTTTGTACCTGTCCATAACTTTGAGCACTAAAGTGAATAGCAGTGTTCATGCTGCTAGTTTGATGACCTTTAAGGTCTTTTCCAGTTTAAAATAGTCTATGATTCTATGAAATACTTGATAAAACTTAAGTACTATAATGGTAATTTCTGAAGCTGTTAATTTTGCATGCAGTGTCTAGTGCCAGGTTAGAATGATTTTCTTTTCTGCTGTCAGGAGTGTTGCAAAGCTGAAATATTCACCACACAGTTGTTATTCTAACTGGAGGATCAGCTACAATTGTATCGGGACTTGCACACTATTTGTTACAATCAATGTATTGCATGTACTCACTCTGCCTAAATTGCATGATCTGCACTCTCCCCAGACCAACCCTCTTGCTGTTGCCTGTGCAGATAAGTGTGGGGCTGATGAGGAGCTTTCCCCTGTATTTCTAGTTCTAATGTCCTGAATTTCTCACTGTGTGACTGTATTTTAAAAGGCATCCCCAATCCTGTAACCTTTCTGTCTCTGTCATTGGAAGCATTTCTTTTTCCAAAGCCCAGGTCCATTACTCAGTTTGCCACACAGGCCGTGAAGAGCTATTGTTATTTTAAAACATCATTGGCTTTTCTACTGAGAAATTGGATGACATTTTTAGTACTGTGCTATAGTGGGCCCATGCTTAGACAAGAATGCAAATTCACTGTGAAATTCAGTGAAAAAGTAAGAAAAGGTTTCATTGTGGATAAAACAAAGTAGAACCTTTAGGTACTTGCTCAATTACATTGTTTCCTCCTAATCTGAAGAGCTGTCGCCTTCTATATGTGATATTTTTAATATGCAAAATTTAGATGTGGCTATAAAGGAGAATGGTAAGACATTTTAAGATATTTTGATCAAAATCCAAAAGGAAGAGAGGCTAGAGCTACAGAATTTCAAAACTGATTTATGACTTTTAATCTCTATTTACTGATAGAGACGTATTTGTTTATTGATTAATAAATTCTTTGCTGATTTTTTTACTATTCAGATAGCTAGGTTTGCATGTAGGTATATAAATTTTCTGTGTGTTTGCTGAAATTACACATTTTTGTATGGAAAATAGGAAGATAGATTGAAATTTTGCTTGTCTCAGCTACCTACTGTGCCTCATTTGAAAAGGTCTGCTTCACTGATTGACAGTCTTTGAAGGGGCACTTCCATTTGAAGTCTCTGGTATGGTTTTTGTTTCCCTTTCTTTGTGATGTTTGGCATTATGGGAGAACACCTGTAAGTTAATATTCTATGAACATATGAAAAACTCAGTTTCTGGGATTTTGTGCTTTGGGATTATTGGTTTATGAAAACCAATTATATCAGTATCCTACTATTTCCCTATAAGCTAGAGACTCCCAGGGGTTAACAAATAAGAAACTTGAGATGCTGGATAGTGTACAGCAGTGTCAGCTCTCCAAGAATTACCATCAGGGACTTAGTTCCTTTATGTTAGAGCAGGCAAAGGGAAGTACAAAGGTGGAAGAGAATAAAGGAAGGGGTGATTCATTTCATCTAGCACTAACTGTCTGAAATTCAGTGTCAAAGCTAATTGTTTAGACATAAGTAGATATTTCCACAGGGCAATTCAGTTTCTCTTAAAATAATCTGATACGACTGATGCAAGGAATTACCCTTTCAAGTCTGCTTTCCTCCATTAACTATGGTCTATCTTCAGACAACAAGCTGAAACCTTTCTTGGCTTATGTAATATATTTATTTTTAAAATCACAGAGTAGTCTTTTAGTTATATTTTTTTCATTCTGCAGGAATAACCTGACTGATCCCTTCCCCATCAACCCCTAAAATACTGTGCCTTGCCCTGTCGTCTAGGACCATATAAGTAGAGAAAATATTAAGCAAACCTTAAAATCTATGGTTGTGTTTTTGTGCAAGCTCTGTAGGAACTGAATGCTTAAAATGGAATATTGGTCCTCTAACAGTGAGTAGTGTGAGTCTTCTTTCCATCTTTTTGGTGGCTGGCTTTTTGTTTTGTTTAGGGGTTGTAGGAGAGCTGGGGAGAGGGAGAACAAGGTAACTCTGTAGGCAGGGGTACAAATGCAATGCTGGCTCAGTGTATATTCCTAAGTCGCTTTTAAAGTCACATTCTTTAGCTTCATCCAGAAATCTTAGTCTTGCTATTGTTTCTGAGATAAAGAGATGAGTTTTCTCTCAACATTACAACAAACTGCAAAACTAGTGCAAAGGCTCAAAGACCCTGAGCAGTTTGCCAGTGCTTTCTCTGCCTTCCTCGTGCTACAGAGAGACATTTCAAAATTATGATCAAACCAAGCTCATGCATTAGTTGTCTACGAAATAGTATTTGACATCAACAAGAACGTTCAGAGCCCACTGAGCCTGCAGACCACCACCTGGTTATACTATCTCCTTTTCTTTGTAGAGGGCAAGTCTTGGAGATGGTACAGCTTCCATATCAAACTGCTTGAATAATTAATCTGTATCACCTGCACAAAGCAATGCAGTTCCCTGCTAGGGTGCCATCTTACAGCAATCTCCTCGACACAGACATGTTTCTGAAGAGGTTTCAGCCATACTGTACATGCAATCAAGGTGGCAGATTGTGGCTTCTCCAAACATATCTCCTGCTGCTGCCTTGTTTGTGACAAAAGACTATTTGGAGGCTAATATAAGGGTACGAGGAAATCACTTCTTATAGCTTGTCAGCTCAATATGAATAATTGCATGGAGAGCTCTGGGCTGAAAGGTCTGGAGGTAAATTTGGGCTGATGCTGCTGCATCCCTTGAGGTAAAGTTTGCAGCGATACTGGAGGCTGGGAAAGATAGAAGGAAGCTCGTACTGAATCAGTTTTCATGATCCAGCCATCTCATATGCACATGCTTGACTCATCATTCTGGATCTTCATCACAGATCAGATGCTTGTCACAGATTGACTTTAGGCATCTGAAAGTATTAAAAACAAAAGAGAAAAAATGTGCTGGAGAATTATTAATTGTGAAAATTACACATATTATTTTGACTGATTATAGGGACATAAGAGAATTGTTTGGAACATAGTAGGAAATAATTAGTGAATTAAAATACATAAAAAATTTAAAGAGAACACTTCTAAAATAGAGCACACAGTAAAAGTGGAGGAATGAGAGCTGCTTTCAAAGAGCAGGGCTGCGGATTAGGGCAAGGGGCTCTGCTGGTTGTCTGGGATATCCAGGGTCATCTAAGTCCTAAGAAAGGCGATGAGCTGGAAGCAAGCTCCAAGCATTATGTGCTTAACCTTTTTTCCTCTGCTCTTTGAGTGATTTAGGGGAGAATAAACAATGTTGATTTGGAAGGATGTTGCCGTTTTGAACTGTTAATCAGTGACTGATAACTAAGCAAGTCACACAGTTAGGCTTGTCCTAGGTTCCCCCAAAACTGTGGGACTGCAAGGTGTTACTTAGAAAGACATGAAGGCAGAAGAAACTGTCTTCGAGAAGCACATTGATAGAACAATTCTTGACATCTAAACTATAGATTTACACAAAGAATCCCCAGCAGCAGGGAGCAAAAGAACATGGATACATCTTTCTGTGAACCCTCGTGGCATCTACCTGCTACTGCTCGTATCGTGGTGTATGAGTTTATTTCTCCTAAGGTCAAATTTGTGTCTCTGTTGTCCTCCTTGCCCTTGCTGTGGGTTCATGGGACATGTTTGGAAGAAGGGCACAAGTGACTCTGCTCATGAATTTAATGCAAAATCTCCTTACACAGACATTTCTAAGAAGGCAACATCTTCTTTTGTTTTCATGAAAAAGATGTCTTTTAGCAAAGATGACTGGAAAGCTTTTGAAAATTCTTCTCTTGCATGCTAATGTGGGATTTTGCATGCCTTATGGGGATGCAAGCCAAACTTAGGGCATGTTTGATGTATTGCAGATAATTAAAAATAAGTAATATTATAAGGATTTTACATCAGTCAGAGGAATGACTTTTCATAAGATAGTTTTGTGTTTCAGTGCCTGTATGCATGACATTGTCCTAATGTTGAAATAAACCACAATGATATTACAAATATCTCCTGTTTGCCAGCATGGTATGTTTCAAACAACCATCTGAACTCTAATTCTTTATTAGTGAATATTTTAGTTTCTATAGCTGAAGGAGCAAGACCATGATTCTGACAAGTAGTCCTTTTAATTTTTTTTTATTCTGTATGCACAAATCCAGAAGTTTTTTTCCTTCAGCAGCTGTCATTTGGGTACTTAAGTGCATACATCTTGAACTGCAGTCAGCAACACTGAAATGCTTAAATGAAGACTTGCTCCATCTTGCATGAATGAGGAGAGTAAAAGCCATTACTGCATGGTTTTCCTCTCTTACAGATATCAGAGTGCTGAATGATTAGCTATAACCAGGGTTGAGCTGTTTCTCTTCTAAATCTAGCCCACTCTACCCAAAAAACCACACCCTGAAACCCTATAATACACAAATAGTAGAAGGTACCTTACTGGAAGGAACTTTCTTGTTTTGCAAAGACAAATTAATAGAATAACTTAGAAGCAGGTCCTGTAATATTGCAGAAATTGACAAGCAGTGTAGTTTAATGATGAGAACAATTTTGAAGCTGTTGGCTGACACATCTTCTGTCCCTATTACATTTTGAGCAGTTTAGTTTCCTAGGCAACTGCTCGTGTCAGCATAGAGACGTGCTTAAAGCTATGGGAAGATATTTCCCAACAGTATCAGTAAGGTAGTGGCAAAACATAAAGCCCTTACTTCTATCCTTTCCAACACCTGCAGAGAATCCAGGATGTGCTGTGAGCCAGCAGTGTGTCAGGTAAATGCAGAGATGGACCAAAGGAGAATGATCAGGATGAGTATCGAAGTGAGACATGGCATTTACTGATGGAAACAATGTCCTTCTGATTAGATCTGTTCTCTTGGAGGCTAGAAAATTAATAATGAAGAGACCATGGCCATTGTTAAGGCGCTCTTGTAGCAAGGTTTTTTGTCCTGATACCGTTTTTCTGTTGGAAAGAGAAGAGTGGATAATAGAGCAGCACATTTTGAGCACAGCACATAGCACTGCGAAAGGTGCAGTACTTGCTGATGGTGCTTTTGCTGGACCTATATTTCTGTCAAGTAGGTCGTGTCCTGAACTAACTAGGGCTGCTTTCTTGAGGGAATAGAATAAAGCAAATAAGCATCTTAAAGCTGTTGAGGTATTGAGCAGTTACTGTAATGGCTTTAGTTCAAAACTGCAGTGAAATACAAAATAAGTACTATTTTCAGTGTCTTTTGAACCAATAGGAGGACTTTCTCTGTAACAGACCACAATGATTATCTGTTAAAAAATGAGGGGAAGTTATCCATGGGTGCAGAGGTAAAAAGACCAGAACAATCCGTTATGGTCACTATCCCCACTCTGCTGTGTAAAGCAAAACAAAGAGGTTTAATGTTCTCATTTTGGCTCCCAGTGTTGCAGCTATATTTGAATAGCATCCCCTGTAGCACAGAAACTGATCTTTAGAAAGTTTCCAGCAATTGAAAAATCTATCATAACCCATGGTAGTTGCTACGAGTAACTTAATATTTTCCTTTGTTGAGAAATATGGTCCACATTATGATCTGAATTTATCCAGCTCCAACTTGCAGCATTTTGGCTTGATTAGGTCTTTGTCAGCTAGACAGGAATTCCTCCTGGTCAGCAGTGCAGTAAGCACAAAAGAGCAGGGAAAGCCTCCAGCATTTTCTCACACTAAGCTATTTGCTGCTCCCCAACTCTAGATATCACTCCACAATACTGTTGACAAAGTTTGCTGCTCAAAGTTTGTGTGCTCTCCCTCTGCTCAAGCCAAAAGGGATGAACAACTGGAGACTATTCAATTACTGAGCATCTTGAGCAGTAGTCAGGAGTACAGAATCTCAGGGATGTTTCTGATATGTGTATTGCATTGTACCAAATATGTATTTGAGAAAGGGAAATTCCTTAATGCAAACATTTCCCAATTAACTGGAGATATGGATTAACAAAATTATAGATCAGACTGTGTTATCTTTGCTTCTGTTATGTGTGTGCATAGAAAGGTATTTTTAAAATCTTCCTGTATCAGTTTGTCATACAAATGTTTGTTAGTGAAATATGCAATGTGTTTCACAAGGTTAAGGAATGTTAGGAAATATAAATGTGTTCCTCGCTGGATGAAGGGTAAATTAAAACCTAATCCTTAATCTTGGAAGAATTGTACATAGATTATTATTAAGTTCTAAAAGAAATCCCAAAAAGTTGCATAATTGAAGAGGTAGTGCTCAGAATATTAAGAGCATGTGGAGTCTCAAAATGGAGAAGGGTAAAAGAACTTCATGCCTCACCTCTGTTCTAATGCTACTGGTACCGAATCCTCTGATAGATTCAAGTAAAAACTTGTACAGGAAGGTAGAAAAAAATTCCTAAAGTTAGACGTTGATATTTGAAATGTTTAGAAAATGAAAAACTTCAAGAGAATTTTATTACCATGAAATTCTTCACATGCTTTGTTGGGAAGATAGCATGGCTGTGTAAGTTCTTGCCCCTGTTCATCCCCTCAGCTTCTGTAACCTGGTGATTCACAGCGGTTCCATAGTTTCACTCAATTATCCTGTGTACATATATACGAAACTTAAGAGTCAATACTTTTCAAAAAATATGATCTTTTGTGGATTTTCTTGTAAGAAATTTTAGTTTTTCTGGAAATGGGTTGTGGACATTTTTAATTTCAAGGACAATACAGTTACTGTTGAAGAAGTTGAAAGTTTACAATAAATTATTATCTTTGTGGTGATGTTTTCCAAGACTTTTTCAGTTCATATTTGTGAAGAATTTTTCTGCTATAAATAAAAGTAGCCTTTGAAATGGATCATGACATCTGCTTGCAGACTCAAGCTTCAAGCTTTGTTCACAGGGAATTTTCATTCTCTGGGAGATTCTGATATGTCAGAGCTTTGTACTTAATTGGGACAAAATATCAATCTCATTTGTGGATGGAGCACTTCAAAAACATTGCCACTGTTTTTGTTTAAAATATTGATGAAATGCCTATGTTCTCACAAAATGTTTTAATTAAACCGATTCCTCATTTCCCAATGAGAAAAATTTGGGTTTTTTTCAGCATGTTTTACACAACAGCACAAAACACTAAGTTAAAATCCACTTTTTACAGTAAGAATTGATATTTTGCATGCATGACAGAATTGGATTTTTGTTACTTAATGAGAGCCTATGATGAAAAAAGAATCATTCTCTTGCAAAGTTGTTGGCTTACAAAACCAATAAGACCAAGTGAGCATTTTGCTCCCTGTTTTGCATCCCTATTTTTAGTCTTTAATTGAATTGATGAAGATAACTGTGCCCCTTTGGTTAGGGATTGCATACTGATACAAAGAATTTTCCTGAAAGTAAAGTACAGCCATGTGTTCTGTCAAGCATTAGGTGAGTGGTGCTAAGGAAGTGGCTCAGCAAAGCCTGATTTGGAGCTGTTGGGAAGGCAGAGGAGTCGGGCACTCACCATTAGACTTGGTGAGATTGCAGAGAAATGCCATCCCTTGGTGCTGCTCCTGGAGTGTGTTCTTGCTGAAGGCACCACTTCAGCAGTTGTCCACAGCACATGTGCTTAGAGTTGTGCCTGCCCTGTTTGCTGTCTGAAAATACATTTTTTGTGTTCTTGTAGCTGCTAAAGCTCTGGGGTTAACCCAGCCCTCCCGTGAGCTGTGCCCTGGAGTTTGGTTATAAATTGTGGTCACAGGGCCAGCAACTGTTTTCTGTCAGGTGAAGGGGAACTGTTCAGGAAGTTTAAAGCAGCTTTAGGCTTGAGCTTTAACTAATCCAATACAAGTCAAAATTAACATCTAGGATTTTATGAAGTGAATTCAAACCATGCTACCATTCTGTTCTGCAATGTAAACATTGTAGCTAACCCTGTCTGGTCATATTGTGCAGTATAACAACATCCATACCAGGACAGCTTCTTCAGTAACTTCTGCCATGGAACAGTTTCAGTGGCAGGATTATGCTGTCTCTCATATTTAAAGAATTATTCAAGTGACAAGAGTCTCTGCTTCTTTTTGCTGAAGCATTCTGTGAAAACAAAATCTTTTCTTTTTCCTATTCTAATCTACTCATTTTTGCTTGCTCACTTTATCACATCTACTGGGAAACCCTAATATCACCAAACATTACAACAGCTGCTCCCTGTGCTCTTCTCTTGGCCACAGAAGGAACAGAATTATAGCACTGAAGCTGAAAATCTTCGATGTTTAGGGACAATCTCCAAGAATGGTCTGTCATGAAATGTAGATCAAGTGACTTCATTGTAATTGCAAGCTGCTGTTGAGGACTTCTGGCACTCTTTAAACTACCCTTGCCTGTGTGATAAGGGAACCATATGGTGACTTGTTTCTGGTGTAGTTATGAAGAATTGATTTTTTTATCTTTCCAGCTACATCTTAAAACTTCTGTTTTGTAGGCTTAAAAAAAAAAAAAAATTCTGAACCACCCAGTGGATGAATTTTAGTTAGAATCAGTTCAACAGATCCATCCACTCAGAAACTGAGTGGAAAAAATGCAACTTTTGATTACAAAGACAGGATTTTCTGGTTTATTATCCTAGTTTTTGGGATTTTTTTTGTTTTATTTTCCCATTAAAAGATGCATATTTGCATGTTGATTTTGCAGTGTAATAATACGATCCAGCTCTTCCACCCATGTGTATCAGAGATTGGGATATTCCTACATCACTTTTGCCTTGTTTTGATGAGCCTCCCATTGTTGATAGGTTGGTAAGGTCTTTGATAGTTTAAGATTTTGCTGAAATTGTTTTCCATAAACATAATAGTGGTATTTCTTTCTGGGTGAGTCTGCCCTTAAGTCTTAGAAACTGTGTCAGATTGCAAGGTTTAGATTTTTGTAGTCTTAGAAAGATGATTGTTGGGTAGCTTTTTAAAGGATGCCATATGGGACAAAGGTTCAAAGTGAGTATTCCTCCAAACTTATATGCCAAGTACCTGCTACCTTTGATTTATTAATATATTGCTGTGATTCAGTGCTGTCTTTTGGAAAACCAGACTGTGGCTTTGCAGGGGCCACAAGTTTAGCTTTTTAGAGTAAGAGGCAGTTTTTCCTCAAACTCTCATAACCAGAACAAGTTGCTAGTTTTCTTTGAAGGGTTTGAAGGGACTGGTGTTTTGGGTTTAGATCAAATGCAAAGATTTCCTTGACAGGACTTTTGGAGATGTATGGGACTGGAAATGGCACCTAAGTTGAACGTATAACTTTTTTTCAACAACACAAGTGGCAGGCAGTGTTTTGGACTGAGTAGAAATAAAGGCAGTATTCCTTCAGAATAATTATAATTGAAAGTGCTTTGAAGCACGGCTGTGTTAATTCTTTGTGCTTCTTAATATTCTTGTTAGCTACAGTAGACACGACTGCAGATTAGCCCTGCTGCAACTTTCTGCCTGCTTTTCAAGCTGACATTCAGAGTCTTTCCTTGGCAAAAAAAGCATGAGTCACTTGTGAATATAGTGCTTAGAGAAGATGCTAAGGAGGGTCACATTTTGTGAAAGTCTTAGGGACCTTATATTTAATGGACTAATTTAGAAGACAGCCACCAAGCACAGCTCAACCCCAAGGGTGAGGATGTGGGGTTAGTGATGTTACCTAAGTCACACAGTAGTCATTATTTCAGTATCTTCTATATCCAAATTCACTGTGCTTTATTTTCTGTTTTAAAAAATCCCCCAAATTTGTCACATTTTTGTCATTGTTTTGGATTAATTTTTTCTAGGTGTTATTTCTGGCATTTAAGATTGTCTTTTATACTTTAGAACTGCTGCAGTTGTAAAAGTGATGAGTATGGCTGCATCCTGGTTATTCAGTGAATTGCAGTAGTTGATCATAAGCTGCTCCTGTGTATCCATTTTAAGACACAAGTGTGTTTTAGAGCTTTGATATGTCCAAATTCATCCAAAGTCTCTGTGTACAGTGGAAGTAGAAAAGTCCTGGTAGACTATTAGTTGTTCCCATGTATGGAAGATGTGGGGTGGGTGTGCCAGTGTACCTTTTTATTTTTACCTTGTCACGTGTTACCAATTTGTACTTTTGGTCACTGTTGACTACCCTAGGGAAAAAAAATATAGTTTGAGGCCAACAGAAATAACACTATCTTTCAAGAATCCATAAGCTGTAGCTGACTAGTAGAGTTTTTAGGAATTTTTTTTAAGACTCTTTCTGGGAACTAAGTATTTTTAATTGATTTTGAAAGGTGCTATTAGAGAGTAATTACTAGTGGAAGTTCCAATTAAAATGCATGTTTCAGCTATTAAGGCTTTTTGTAGGAGGCGAAGATGTGGAGGAGGGAAGGTTGTATTGGTAATTCGTATTTTTTGGAGGTCTGTAAAAATATATCAAATGCTTTAGAAAGTTGCATACAGCAAGTTTTGTAGCATTTGAAATAAACATAGACTGTATGCAATGATGCTTTATTTAGGCACAGATTTCAGTGCTGCAGCAATAATTAGAGAGATAGTATAAATAGGATATGGAACTCATGATGGTTAATTCTAAAAGGAATCTTGCCTGAAAACTTCCCCAAATTGCTGGAAACCATTGTCTGTGGGGGTTATTTGAGTAACATTTGCAGGACGTGACACGTGTAATGAAAGATCAAAAAAAAGAAGAAAACTTGGGGGAGAGAGAACAGGAAGGATTGTGTGCAGAGCTGCTGACAAGCCTTAAGTGGAAGTGAACAGGTAACAGGGGAATAAGGGACTTGGAAGAAGGCCTTTAATGTGGATTTCTCTTTGAGATAGCACAGTAATCCAAGCCAAAGACCTTCACCTCTGTGATCTTTCTCTGTGCAGGGGATTTGTCTCTGAGGTGGCAAGTTCTTAAGGAATTGGACATTGACTAATGAAGTCTAAAACAGTTTAGTTTGGATTTTGAAGTCAGAAGTTCAGACCAGGCCAAGATTAAATTTAAGCTAAGCCTGGAGTATGATTGGTTTCAAGATTTTAAAGATTCTTAGACTATATGAATTGGGGTCACTGGGAGAAGATTCTATACCAACAGCTATGTTGAGAAACTAGATTATTTTCACTAGATTATTTTCACTACTGGCGTTTCACTACCATCACCTTTGAAGCTGTGGTAAAAATTGTAACAGGCTGTGAAAAAGAAAGCCTTGAAAAAGAAAATTATTGATCTCTACATTGATTAAAAAAATAATTAACCATTCCTGGCTCCCATCTGCCTTTATTTTCTTTATCTTCCCCCTGTTTTACAGGGGTTTTTCCAACAGAAATGTCATCCTCTACATCTTTTTGTAGGTCCTAGTGCTTTTGCAGGATTTTTGAATGTAGAATAAATTTGCAGGAAGGGATGAGCCAAGCCTTCTTGGTGCTGTTAGCCAAAAAAAAAATTGTTTATAAAAATTTTCTAAGACATTAAAAAAGTTATGTATCAAAGTAGCATGTTTGCATTGGCTGCTTTCTTTATGAGAGAAGGCTTATTATTAATGTTCTTTCGTTTATGGAAGGGCTTGAGTTGATTCTGGGATAGGTGAAAGCTTAGGTGGTTTCACCTGTTCTTTGATGCCTAGGGATGTTCAGGGGAAGAGTGTTAGGAGTCCTCCCCTGAGGAGGAAGGTGTGGCAGAGACAACATGTGATGAACTGACCAGAACACCCCTTCCTTCCCCTCTGTGCTGCTGGAGGAGAAGGAGGAGTAGAAAGGGAGACAAAGTTGAGCCTGGGAAGAAGAGTGATGTTTTATGATTTTTATTTTTTTTTCTCATTATCCTACTCTGATTTACCTAGTTATAAATAAAACTAATTTCTCCAAGTCCTGTTTTGCCTGTGACAAGAACTGATGAGTGATCTCTCCATGCCCTTATCTCCCTGTATTTTCTCTCTACTGCCCAGCTGAGCTCCCAGAGGAGGGGAGTGACGGAGCAGTCTGGTGGGCATCTGACATCCAGCCAGGGTCAACCCACCACATGGAGCTTGGCTTAATTTCAGCTAGTTCTTTTTACTATCCAGGATCATGCTGATATGCCAATTGTCTTGCATTCCAAGTGACAGCAGCTGAATGCTTTTGAAATACAAGGTCAATACTCTAATGGCAAAAGGATTTTTCTGTTCAATTCTAGCACCAAGATTTTAGTTATTTGTAGAGGTGAATGGGATGATGAAAAATGTAAATTTATTTTTAAAAATTTCTAAAACCAAACTAAATCTGCTTTTTCATCTATATTTCCTTGGGATCATACACTGCATTTCAGCAGAGGGACTTCTGGTAACCATCCAGAAATTTAGGATCAGAGTTCAGCGTTGCCACTTGTTCTTCTCTAAGTTCTCGTGGGTTGCAAAACCTGTGTGAGCCACTCCTCTACTCATAAATATTCCATTTCATACCTGCCTAGGTCTGTTAGCTGGTACCCAAGTGTCAAATATATTAGTGTGCATTTGGGGAAGAACAAACTACTTTGCAAGAAGCAGAGATATTTCACTGTATGTTGCCTGTGCAAAGTGTGGTGGCTACTTACTCCATCTGTGCCCTTCAGAAGGGTTGATCTGATTTTGGCATACTGTGTACTCCGTGGCATCTTGCAGGGTGTCACATTCCTTATGATGGCTCAAAGAGTAATGTCACTAAAAGGAGAATGGTCTTTATTTTCAGTTTTTTAAAAAATTGACCTTACTGACTCCATTTGAATTTTTTTCTTAGTTACAGAACTTTACAAATTTGGAGATAAATGAAAGCAATGTGCTGTTTTCTTTGTTTTGTTTTGTTTTTTAATTGGTAATGTGCTGCATTTTGAAAACATCATTGGAATAAACTGGCAATTTGGAAGAATGATAAACAAAAAAATAGCAAATAGCAATTTAAAAGTTAAAGAGGAAAAGATGGCCTGTTAGTGCATTGGAGTAATTTGTGTAACGGCAACAATTTCAACTAGAATGAGAACTGTAGAAAAAAAAAGGTAGGAAAAGAACCTCCCATTAAAAAGCTATTTTGCTGACATGCTCAAAATGTACCAGCTTACAAGATGTCATAGGTCTGTTACAGACATAAAGGATATTAAATTAGAGACACTTAAAATGGCCATAGGAGTAAAAAAATCAGGAGAATCTGTAGATTCTCTCTCTGTTTAGGAATGCCTGTATCTCTGAAAGCATGTGTCTGCATTTTTTTTTTTGCCTTGGGCACGTCAAGTGCTCTTAAAGACTGAATTGTGTAAGGAAATAATTGGGGATGTAGCATGGAGGATGTGGGTCCTAAACAAGGGAGACAGAAATTGGCAACAAATAGAGACAAGCCCAGCAGTATCATATGGAGTATTGCCATGTTATCATAGGAATCCTAGTATAGGATGAAAGAAAAACACTATTGCTTAAGCCAGGAAAGGCTGTACCAGTGAGTTTATGTCCTTGGAGTGTTTCCCCTGTATGAGCATTGATAGGAAAATGTAGTCATCTACTTAAGTAAGAAGTATCACTTAAGTGGAAAAACTTGATACTACTTAAGTAAGGAAAAACCACAGAGTTTTAGGAGCTACAGAAGAAATATTTGCCTGCATTAAACAATTGTCCTTTTGTAGTTTTCTTTTTTTTTTTTTGTTTTTTTTTTTTTTTTTTGTTTGTTTGTTTTTGTTTTCCCACAAGATTGCCATGTTATATGTTAGAGGTGATTGAAGACTTTCCAGTAGGTTGTTCAGATGTGAAGGAGTGGTCCTCCTGGATGTGCAGTCTCTGTCACAGAGATTATTAATAATTCTTCAGAACGTGCTTGGCAGAACTTCAGGATCAGTACTGACTTTTAATTTTCCACTTTTGCATCAGCCCTTGCAATGAGAGCAAAAGGAGTTGATAAAAACCTATATTTCTTTATGCAGTGTGCAGCTTTCAAAACTCTAGCTGTTTTAAGGTTTATCAGAGTGCTTTCCTGAGCATCTCTGCAAAGGGACTGTATAGTGAGGGTGATGGTTTCCCATGAGAGACACAGTTCAGCCTGAGATGCAAAGGTGCCCGTGCAGGACAGGTTTTTCAGCAAGCAGTGGCCAATAGAGGACACTGCTGCAGTGACATCAGCTGGCACTACATCACCCTGCCTCAAGACTGAAAAAAAATTACTGCCCTGGGCTGTAAGAAATACTTAATAAGGCCATCAAGTATGTAAAACCTTTCTGGGTAGGGCAGCAAGTTATCTGGGAGAGAAGCCCTCGAGTATTTCACAGTGTGGAGGTATCTGGGCACTGCAGGCACAGGCATGGCATAAGCTGGCTCTAAGAGCTGGAAGTGGTGGCTGTGGGAAGCCTGGTGGGAGGCTTTCTGGCTGTTCTGATGGTGATGCCTAGGACCCCTAATACAACTCTCTTTTCCACTTTTCCTGTTTAAAAAAACAATAGATGTTTCTTTTGTACTGCCACTATTCTGAATGGCTCCTGAGCCTCCTCTTCATGTCAACACTGTAGCCTTTTCTTTCCAAGCAAAATGAGAACAATTCAAGTCTTGTTCCCTGAAAAATCATCTCTACAAAAGTTTGGGTAAATGTGAAACATAAGCCTCCTGTTGGCTGCAGATGCTTTTTTTCTTACTGGGGCTCATTCAGTTCCTTTACAGCCATGCCTCATAAGAACACTTGCTGCCTTCATTTTCATTCATATATATACCCTTAAGTAAGATAAAATGCCATTGCATCATTTCCTGATCTGTATACTGGAATTATTTAAATAACTCTTACAAAATAAATACTACCATACTGAGTCCTTTCTTTTTAATGACTAACTGGTCTACTTTCAAGCTTTTCTGTCTGTTAAAAACAAAAGATATTGGTGAAATGCAAATTCATTTTTGTCTCTTCTGCAGCCCATTTACACAGTGTTGTGTAGAGAACTGGTGCGGACAAGGAAGAGAAAGTTTGACAGAAGTAATTTCAGTGGACATTGAGGGGCATGATCAAAAGTAGAGTAGGCATGGAGATGGGAATTCCAAGACTGAGCTCAGTCTTGTGTCCTGCCTTTGAACATGAAGGGCAGAAAATAGACCAGTGGCTGCAGATGCAAGAGAAGCCGGGAAGCCTGATTTTATCTGCTTTTTCTTCTTTTGGTCTTTTTGGAATGCCCACTTTAGATACTAACTGTTCTTCTAAAGCCTTCTGTTCGTATGAGGTTCATGTTGGTCCCATGCTGTGTCTAAACTCCTGCCTTTGGCAGTTCTCCTTATGGAGGCGTCTCCATCTCAAAACCACCTGGCCTTGGAGCAGGAAGGCAGCGATAGCTGCTCACCTGCACTTTGTGTCCATTAGACCATTCCTGCCCCTGCCTCCTCTTCCTTTCTTTTTTATTAAACAGCTTGCAAACTTCCTCTGTTTAACCTCTACCTTGGTTACTATTTTTCCTCAGAAAGAGAGCAATACACTTGACTTTTGCATATTGTCCAATTTCATTGTAACTATATCCATCCCTTCTAATTGTCTGGATTCACCTGGGTATCCCATATCAATCTTCTGCTTCTTATCTTGCTACACAGCTGCTCTATTCCTTGTCATCCTTCAGCTGTTGACTGCTGCTGCTTTTGATTCTCCTTTCATTGGTTATTTTGTAAGGACATTTTGTTTAATCTTTTTCCCATTTAAAGCTCCTGGTTCAGTACTAGTTGAAAAGCAATGTAACACTCCAAATCATTTGAGAGGTCTGGTTTTGGCCATTAAATTAATAGAAAAAAGGTTTTTTTTTTTTGTTTTTTTAATATTTTTTTTCATGTGGGAAAATACAGAAGAAAATGATAACTTTAAATGTTATTTTGAAAATTGCATTTATTTTTCATAACAGTGAATGTACTCTACCAGAATTGAATGTTTCTGTGATAGTGTTTGAAATATAACATTACTGGGATGTATGCCCTGTGCCAGGCGTATTACTTGTAAGCAATAAATCAGCTTATCTTGAAACAAATTAAATCTGACAGCTGGCCTTTCATCACTCCCTATCAAATGAACATGTCAGACTGTTCAACTCATTAACTCCTGCTTAAGTCAGGATCCAGTCTGGATTTCATATGAAGTGAAGTCACGATCGCCTTTTAGCATCCCTTCCTTAAGGGAGTTCCTAAAGTTTCTCCTTCAGAAGGAAAGATTTGAAATCTCCTTCCCACTCAACCTAAATTCTTTAGCCCTGGAGAGGAATTTGTGAGACTGTTGGAATACTTTGGTGGCAGTGACAACAGGGAAATTCTGGCAGATGGTACAGAAAGGTGTGTGTTCATCCTCTTGTTGTCCACATATATGATTTTAGCATTGTGAATTATGCTGTTTAAAGAAAAGTTGTAAATAAACGATTTTGGTAGCCAGCCTCCAATTTCTGAACACAGAGCAACTTGAACTGAGGTGTTTTAAAGTGCAATACCTGTTACTCAGACACTGGTAATGGCATATGGATCAGTTGCCTCTTTCTGTTGGTGTGTGTGGGAGGATGTTAAGGTACATGGTTATAGCTTCTGCAGATGTTGAGAGGAAGCAGAGAGCCCTAAGGAAAGCATTTCTAAGGAATGATCTGTTTATAAAGAGTTTTCAGCTGAACTGTGCTGTATGTGGGCCAAGCAGTATTAACTTTACTGTGCTAAATTTTGGACAATGTACAGTGTAGTCTTTTCACAAACTACTTTTAGACTGAACTGGAACACAGACTGGCGAGATAAAGAAGTGGAGTATAAACAAGGCTGTTGGGACTTTTACTGTACAAATAAGACTTGCAGAACTGATTCCTATCTCACACTTCCCTGCAATCCTCTGCAGTTTTTTGTGGTCTTTTTTTGACCTTTTTGCTTTCACTTGACTCAAATTTAATCACAGGCATGTGGTGTAATGTGTGAGAAGATGCCCAAGAGGTCTCCAGATAAGTCTGGAGAATAAAAATATGTCAAAGTTTAGCAGACTTGAATACAATGGAAGATCATTTTATCCCTGGCAGAAACCCCATGTTGGCAGGAGTGGATTAAATTTTGTTGATTCAAAAATAGAGGTAAGCATGAATTAAAAGAAAACCAAACAAAACTGCAATTAATTATTTGACCCTTGTGAAGTTTGGTTCTATATTGCATATTTTAAAAACCTGAAGTTATTTGGAAATTACAGCTCAGAAATAAACAGGCTTACGTTATTTTATTTTATTTATTACTGTGCCATTTCCTGTAAATGAAATATGGAGTATGAATTGCCCATAAGTTTTCTTACCCCTTCCAAGTTCATATTTCCTTTTAAGGTTAATTTTTGTGAAATGCTATATGTAAGTCAAGAAACTATGGTCTGCGTTAGATTCAGAAGGTTGGAGTAATAATTAGTTGGATAAGTAAGGGAGCATCATGGAAAGAAAACGTTTGCTTGGCCTGTAATGGATGAAAAACTGAGAAACAGATGGCAGGAGTAAGATCAGATTCATAATGAAGTCTCAGAGGGTTCTGTGCTAGGACTTCATTATGCTCATAAATGTCTGGGAAGAGGGATCAGTGCTGGGTTGTCATCGTGTTTCCTATTGGGAAAGGCTATCTTAGAGCTTGTGACAAAGATGTACACATGTATTTAATGATATTAAACAACTGGCCAGAAAGAAACACAAATATAACTTCATGTCTGCAGATGAGAAGTGATGCACCTAGCAAGGCAAGTGATAACTTCTAAATCAGCTGCTTCCCTTAAGGAAAAAACGTTTGAAGTTGAAGTGAATTTTATTTTGAAAGCCTCAGCTTCAATATTCAGCAATGGTCAATATTCACACAAATGAGATGTTAAAAGTGATTTGGAACCAAAACAGCAGATGCTGCTGATGCCCACAGCACTGGAGTGCCATGCACACTCCTCAGGTTGTGTGTGCAATCTTGCCTAGCCCTGTTTTTTTCTCTGATGTACAGAGAAGAGTAGAGAATATGAATAAAATCCCTGAAACTTACTCTAAGACTTAGACTATTTAACATGGAGAGGAAAGCCAACAAAAAGAAAATGGAGTTGAGGTCCATACAGCCATGAATAATGTGAGAATATTAAATAGGGAATTACTGTTTGCTGTTTTTCATCACATGTGCAAGACATGATAGATCTCAAATAGAAATAGAAAAAAAATTTTGCACTTTATTTCCAAGTGTAATGTCTCTTCTCATAAAAAAATGTAAACCCTTAAAAATGTCACTAGATTGTAGTCTCTGTGCACTCCTAATACATGAGTTAAACCTATGTAACAGACAGATAACTTTCACTGGTGGCTAGCACAATTGAACATGTTTTTCAGTTCCTTCTTAGTTTCCATCTCAACTTTAAACTAAAATGTTATGAACATATAAAGGTCATACGTGAGGTCTGTTGTTTAAGTTGAAGAAACTTGAAAAGCCCTGATAGTTGGAATTATGTATAAACATAGTGTATAAGCATAAAATTTTGTATAAGCAAGTGTAAGTGTGTATTTAAAGTCTATTTTCTATTTAAAGAAAAGACCAGAAATTTCATTTGAATATAATGCTATTTTCTCTCAACGTCCGGACTCTTGCCCTAGTTATCAGTTTCAGAGTTAGCAGCATCAAATAGGTTTAGAGTTATTCTTCAGTGATTATAATCAGTCTCTCAGAGAGATTATTTCTCTTATTAGTGTCATATCACAGTGGAAATACATTTTTTTAATTGAGGTTGGGTATTGAGAGGGAAAAAGAACGATTCCTGCTCTTCTCAGGTAGTCGCAAGCATAGTGGCTGAGGGGATGCTGCTGTTGTTCATTCACTCTATGATAGAATGATCCAACCCTTGGCTTTGCTGTTTCCTTTTTTTTAAAAGATAAACTGTAAAAAAGAACCATGCAGTCATATTTGATGTATTGAGACAAGGGAGACCAAATACAGAAACAGTTTCTGACTTTGCAGAGCATGCCAGTTATAATGAGTTTTTAGCAGTTCATTAAAGAGTTTTAATAAATATTTTCTAAATCTTGTTATTCTAAATCAGAAAAAAATACCTGGTGTACAAAAGATAGAACTTGCTGCATCCCATCCTCTTTCTATCCAAAAAGTTTGTGTGGGAAAGAAAATATAAATGTAAAACCAAATTATTTTTGACACCAAATCAAGAAGATTGTCTTTGCTACAGAGTGTAATTTTTATCAAAAACCTAACTATAGACTGATTTGGAGGTAGACAGTTCTCTGCACAACAAAATTTGGAGCATCTAGAGATCTAATGACTCAGAAAGAAAACTGCTTATGCCTTTACATTTCATCAAGACAAGAGGATACTTGAGCAGAACTCAAAAGTTTCTGTTTAGGCTTTTGGGTTCCTTGGCTGCAAACATTCATATCTGTGCTGGTTTAAAGATATGTCATAAATACATTAAGTTTCGACAGGATTAGAGGGAGAGGGATATTTGCTCTCCTGGAAGTGGGAAATTGTATTCATTTTTCATGTGCATGCTGTAGCATTGTGAGACAAAAATATTTGAAAGGGCTTCAAAGGGGTCAGTGGCCTGTTGAGACAGACTGACTCCCTTTTCCAGGGCCGGACCAACTCTTGGCATAGGTTTGCCTTAAACTTCAGCCTCCAAGAGATTCTGCAACTTCTCTGAGGAACATTTTCCAGTATTTTACTGTTCTTGCAGCCAAAAAGTTTTTTCTAAAGTATAACCTAAATCTTTCTTGCTTATCATTAAATTTCTTCCTGTCCCAGCATCACATCTCTTTCCCAAGCAGTAGTCCTTTTTATATCCAAATGTTTATGACCAAGTTTTTTTTTTTTACCCCTTCAGACTAAACAACTCTGATTTGCTCTATTTTATCCCGTATGTCATGTCTTATACATTTTTCTTTGTCTTTCTTGGACTCTACAGCATCTCCTGTCCTTGGAACTCTGTTGTTCATAGCATTAAACTGTTTGAAGTTTCCCTGCAATGCTTTTTTGGTCTGAGCTATCTAAAACATTCTTGCTTTAGGGAAATGTTTGATTTACTTGTTTAGATGTCACCCGAGGGTCCAGAATAATTAGAAATCTATAGAATATTATTTGTAAGGTGCTTCTTACTTACTATGCCTATTCTTGTCTGTCAGAAATTTTAAAAGAGCAATGATTTTATTATATTTATTTTGGGGTCAATGACTGAAAAAAAAAGATTGCTGTTAAAACATTGAGCCCAGCTGCCAGTCCCTGTGGATCCCTGCTGAAAATGCTGTGTTTTCAAGGTGATTTCCCAGTTGCAGCTACTGTTTGGGAGCTTTTATCTGCCATCTTAATCCAGTTATTACGTGCCTTGGTGATGCTGAATATTGCTGATTTTTTAAATCAGAATGCCATGCTATGACAACTCAGCTATCTAATCTGTCAGATGCGTCTATGTAGCTACCTTAATCAACCAAGTGATTATTTCATCAGAGAGTTAAAACAGGTTTATTTGACAAAATAGATTTTTTTCCACAGAATTGCATCGACCAACGCTCATTATATACCAATCTTCTAATTCTCTATTTCCTGAGTGTATTACATTTATCAGGAGAAGTGTCAGGCTAACTAAATTTATCTGTCAATGTTACCTGAGATGACATTTTGTTTTTGACTGGTACCCTTCTAGGCTTTAAAAGCCAGCTCTTCTGATTTTAAAAGTGTAGGGTTTTTATAGGGTGTTTTTTTTGTTGTTTTGTTTTCTGTTTTTTATTGGGGTGGGTTTTGTGGTTTTTTTGATTGGTTGGTTGGGGGTTTTTTTTGGTTTTCTTGGTAGTAGCTACTTCCTGATACTCTCTTCAGTTTTTAAGGGACTAGAACACCCTCTGTCATGACTTGATGCAGTAGCTTCTCTGTCATTTCTGAAATGTAGGATAGACAAACCTTTTCTGCCTCTCTGTAAACAAATTTGCCATCCTTATCCATAGAGAACCCATACTACTGCTTTTGCTCTTAATTTGCTTAATATTCAGTATCCTGAGTTGTTGGAAGTGAGAATTTTCCTTTATCTTGTTTCTTAGTGTTTGATTTTTTTTCTTTTACAGCTTCTATTTAGTCATCTCCTTTCCATTTGTGTCATTTGATAAAGGATGGTTTAAATTGCTTTTGTTTAACCTCCAAACTAAGGACAACTTTTAGCTCATGATCTCAATTGTCCGAGTCACAGGTTCTGGACAACAAAACACCCTGTTTTTTTCCAATCAGTTATGTCATAGTTATGGAAAAAATATGTAGCCACTGTCTTGTTCTTTATCCAAAAGACAAAATTAGCATTCCATAAATAATTTTGCCTTTTTTTTTTTTTTTGAACATGATTTTATAGAAGGTTTTAGAAACAGAAGCAGTGAAATGCAGTTGTTGGTTTCAATAAAAAGTCAGGCATATATTTCTTGTCTTGAGATGGGAAAATAAAAGCTCAGTCACTGTGCAGTGATGGAAAAGGGTATTGTTCATTCCAGTGGAAGGGAAGAAGGAGAAAATGACAATTGAGGAAAAGTCTGATTCTGTACTGATCTCTGGAGTATAAATGTTTGGGTGGCTGGTGAGGCAGACAGGCAAAGGGGCAAATGAGGTTGAGCTGCTCTGAAATGTCAAATGGTCAAATGTACGTGGAGAGGTCCTGAATTAGAATGGCACTTCTTGGCATTTTAACTGCTCCTCTAGAAGAAACATTGCAGATGATAAAAAAAGAAAAAGAATTAAAATGCTTTTCAATAATTCTTTGTTACCTGCAAATATGTTTCTTGATACTGATATTTTTTTTTGTCTTTCTTTCTGTGTGGAAGTAGCATTTCAATATATATTTTCAGTAGGGTTGATCGGAAGCTAGAATTAGGGATGCAATTAGATTACCTAATAAAACTGAATTTGGAGTTTCCCTCTGCAGTTTTCCTCTGCTTGGAAAGGTTTTTTTTTTCCATTGGAAAAGAGCATAGACAAAGAAATGTGCAAAGAAAATTGACTAAACCTCTCTTAAGGTGTAGATGATTGAGGCCCTCAGAGCAGACTTCCTAAAATTTCATAGACACGTAGAAAGCTCCTGTTGCCAGTGCATAAAATAGGCAGCTCATAGGTGGAAGCAATCAGGCCTGTAACACCTGTGTGACCTTTCCTTGAAATGCTCGCTTGAGATCGTTGCCTTGGAAAGTGGGAATTCTATGGCACAGTTTCACAAGTTAACTATTTGAAAACCATCAGGTGAGCTGCCTCATCCTCCAAAGGCCTGTGAAGAGGAAAGAGGAGTCCTTTGGGAGCTTGAAGGGCACAAGGCACCCTTCTGCTGCCCAGCACCTGTCCCACAGGACAGCCCTTGGCTGCTCCGTGGTTCTTTCCAGGTGAGCTGTAATGGGACGTGTCCTTCACAGGCACCAACACAGCACCTTTTAGGAACTTTGGAAGGGCAGAGAATTACCAACATTTAAGTTGTTTAGCATGCCCTCCTATAGCAAAGCAATATGTATTCTGCTGGAGTGGTGGCTCATTGACAGCTGCTGAAAATCCACAGGTGTTCCCTGTCATTTGGTAAACTAAAGACAGAAAGTTTAAGTGTTTTGAATTTGTCATTTCACATGTACACACTGATATATAGGAGAACTCCTCTAGCTTTGCTTTCCATATCCTGCTTTATTAGCAGTTTTGTGATCATAGAGGAAAAAAAACAAACTGTGCATGAGCAGCAAATCCTATCCAAATCCAACTGCCTTCACTTCATCCACAGTTTTACTGTTGCATGAAAATTAAAGTTGACAAAAGGATTCTATTTTGCTCTTGTTTCTTCTAAAGGATACATTTTGGAAAATATTATTTTGACATGCATGTGAAAGCTTCAGTATTGGTCTGTGCTGCTGTCACAAGAGCACAGAGATTTCCACAATACTTTTAAATTCACGAGGTACCATTGGAAACAGTGTCTCTGCATCAGCAAAGACTCATCAGGGGTTACTTTGCCTTCCCAGGCAGTCACTCTCTTCCACAGGAGAGGCATGTCCCTTTTCTTTCAAGTTGTGATGCTGTGTGCTGCTGGTTCCTAGCAATTCCTGTTCACCTTATTGTGCTATCATACACAGCAAAATGAAAAAAGTTAGGAAATGCTTTTGAGGCAAAATAGTTATTATTCAGGAGTTATAACGGCTCTAAGTTCAGAGTGGAACAGTTAGGATCCAAATCTTGTAATTAATTGTATCAAAAAATGTCAGGCTTCTCTACCAATGTATCAAGATGTAGCTGGGAGGCCTGACTTATATTGAAGAGGAAATGCATAAGAAATACCTAGTGCATATGCTCTTTTTTTTGTTCCTAGATTATTTTAAACCTCATTATAACTGGAAAATTGCCTTGCATAATACCATGCACTGCACAAACTGAAAGGGTCTGTGAATAGAAAATGGCAGTCAAGTTCCATCACAATCAGCAATGCTGTTTTTAGGCCTACTGAGTACTACTTCTCAAAGGTTTTCCGTGGTTAAAATGTGATTGCTATAAGAGTGATGGTAGAAGCTCAGAGAAAGAAGTGCAATTTCTTCTGGCACTGCTTGAAACGGGCTTAAAATACTCCTACTGAACTGTGCTGGGAGTAGCAGGATTTTGTGTCAGGTGCTTAAGTTCTGTTCAAGTTTAACTTTGTGAAATGAACTCTTTTTCTCACCACTTTTTTTACCTTTTAAGAGTAGTAAAGTGTTTACAAGAAACAGAACTGTTGCTTCTCAGCAACTCTTTGTGAAGTGTTAGAGTTCTATAATCCTTGAGTCACTCTCTTCAAGAAGCCCTCAGAGTTTGGTTATGAGGCTGGAGGCGCTATTTTCTGAATATGTACCGCTTCTGTGGGAGATGAGCAGCACTCTAGATTCTTCCAGGCCTGAAGATCTTCTGAGGCACCTACACAGTCTGAGAACTGCAGCCTGTTCTCAGAAGGCAGCAGGAACTGCAGCAATTGTACTTCTCTCCTGAAGCCTCCAGATGCCCCACAGAGCCCCGCAGTAACCACATCTGGAAGGGTAGGTCAGAAGGATTGCTTTATAATCCAGCAACACAGGAAAAATTGAGATACTGAGAGAAGATCAAGACCCCAGAGAAGGATAAGTGGCTTTCACTTAGAGAGCTGGGTTGACAGAAGATGCTTGGCACTTTCTCTGTCTGGTTTCTGATATGGTGGAACAGCCAAGACCAGAACTGTTTAATAGACTTGTTCCATAGAGCAAGGTGTTCACGTTTTGAAGCCACTGAAGGTCCCTATTAGGCTTTATTAGGGCAGAACAGGGAACTCTTTATATGCTACCTATAAGTTTTCAGTGAATTGTGAGTTAGTAGAAAAATAAATTCTATTACTTTTCTATTATTAATAATAAATTCTGTTAATCTTTCATGAGTAGAATAATCAATTAGTAGATTAATGAATAATCAAAACTCAACATGTGGTACATGTATTTGTGGTAGTATATAGGAAACCTTAAGATGCAGCTGCTGTTCTCTCTCAAACACAGGTGATCACACTTTTATATTATTCTTTCCTTCCCATGCCTTTCTCTCTGTAAAGTCACTGAAGCTTATATGAGAAAAACAGTCTGCAAAATTTACTCAGGAAAGTAGAGTAGAACTCTCCCATTGCATAACAAAATCTTATGAAACTTTGGTAACATTCAAGATGAAATGATAAACCCTTTCCTTCTTTAGTCAACCACGAGCCAGTCATGACAATAAGGTCCTGGTGAATAATCACTGGGAAAAGCTTCCAAACCCTGGATTCTTCATCCAGAAAGATGTTGGCCTTTGCATCCTTTTGTGCTTTTGAAAAGTGATCTTTCCCCCTTTATCACTTTCTACCTCCCTCTTTGACCTTCTTGCTCCTGTCTTTTGCCCTGTTCCAGTTCTGCACCCCTCAGCACTGTGCTCCAGGCAGTTGTAGAGACAGAAGCAATCCCTGATGCTCGGTTAGCTTAGTGATGCCATTTTAGCCACATCCCTTTATGTATCTGAATTCCCTGCACAGTAAAGCAATGGAGGAAAGCTGGCCTGTTTCACAGACCCTTGTTTTCTCTGCCAGAAGGTAAAAAAGGAAAGATGAGAGGAAAGGCATCTGTGTGCCATACATTTAAATGACTCAGGCAAGGCTGAAACTCTGACAGGGCAAGACAATTGCTAGAAGGCAGTGGGCAGTAGGACAGAAGCTTTGCTTTGATCATGTTGGACTGACTGTGGTTCTAGAAAAGAGCTGAGAATCAGTGGGGAAGGATAAGGACTTATTTTTGATGAGTGAAAAATGCTGTCTAAAGGAAATGAGATCACAGAAAGGGTCTGTAGATTCTTCTTGCTGAGTTTAAATGTTTGGGCCTGATTGCTTGTCAGGACATTGCAATCCAAAGATTAAAAAAAAAAAAAACATAGGAAAAGCACATAATTGCCCTCTCTTGTGGTATGATTACCTTCAATTTGGTGATGAATTTTCTTGGAATAAATTACTAATTGTACTCCTGTATCTCTCCTTCTTCCTTTCACCCTGTGGTGGCAGAGATCAGCCTGGCAGACAGTTGCTGCTCTCCTGCTGTGCTGCTCTACTGTGAGCAGGTAGTGGCTGCTGTACAGAACACAGGTCTGGCCATAGAGGGAGGAAGACCTGTGGAGCTTTCAGTTCCCACATCTCTGCATGATTCCACTCCTCTGGTTGATAGTGCACAGTCATGTTTTAATTGTATGAAATGGGGAGGGAAATAATGCAAAGGTTATCAGGCATTCACTGGGGCTGCAATATGAAGGGGAAAATGACTTCAGATGGCTGAAGCGTTGAGTGTTAAATCTAGGGTTTCTGTGGGGTTTGGATACTTGTTTGAATTCTTCACCCTAGGTTTCCTCACCCATTCTTGTTCTGTTTGTCTTCATTCTTGTGATCTTGCCATGCATGACCACGGCCATCTTTCTCCTTATTCCGGACCCAGTGCAGTGACCGTGGTATGCTGGCTTTCTTACAGGCATCCTCCAGGAACATCTCATCTTAACCTTGACTTCTGAATTTTTCTTTCAATGAAGCTAGGAGGCTGGAGCTTAAGTTGTGCTGCTGCATTTTAAATATATGTTGCTGTCAAAGATCCTTACAACATGTGGGATACAGTTTCTTTTTTGAATTTTGAACATATTTAGTTGGTTTTTTTTTAAATAAAAAATTACATTAATAAATGCCTTAAATAGCCATTTTTTAAATTCTCTATACTGTCCAGTGTTAACTCTTACTGCTATTAATAGTTCATGTGTAAATGCATTAATGTGTTTAGAACCACTCTTTAATACTTATAAAGTCATTTCAGAGATATTAGCAGGAATTATCTCTATTTCACGGAAGGAACAGAGGCATGGAGAGATGAAATGCGGTGTCTCAAACATCCTCTGATTCTGGGTAGCCAGAGTGGTGTCTCTACCCAGGCTCCCAACTATGCAGCCCTTTTCACCAGTCTCTTTAACAGCTCAGCTTTGTTGTGTTCAGTCACGACACCGTCCTCTTCCCCCGCTGTCTCGTTTTTTGTTCACTACATACCTGCCAGCTTTCTCAGCAAACAAAGAAGGCTTCTACAGGGAACTAAGCTTTCTTCATTATCCTCTTCCAAAGAACAGCAGCTCGGGGCATGAGTCGTGGATGATCATGGAATTAAAGGCTGTGTGGTGTCCATTCTGCAGTAGTGGACTGCGAGGAGCCGCAACTCCCGGCTCCCATTCTAATGCCGCAGTAGCATCTGGTGGCTGGAGCAGCAATTGCACATGGAGAAACGGATTTTCAGTTCCTTGAGTTACAGAGCTGGGAGGGGCACATCCTCCTCAATACTGCTTTGCACTTTGTGGGACTGGAAATTGCCCTACGGAGGCAGAGCATTAGAAAAAGTCTTTACTAGCTTCAAATACACTTCTGTGAGATGCACATCTGAATGCTGCACACACCCTGTAAAATCTGACCAAATGGGAGTTTTCATAGGGAGTGAAATAAGGCTTTTCTTTGACCTTAGTGTAGTCCTTTTTCCAAAATATTAAAGGGCTAAATCTTTCTTGTAAAGCACTTGAGTTGTTTGGGTTCTATCCTGCCTGGTAACAGAGAAATGGCTGACTAGCTTCTGCTGATTTCCCTGCTGTTTTCTGGACTGACATTGATGTGAAATGATGGCAAATGGTTTAAGAACTGAACATGGTCATTGAAGAGGATGATCCAAAATTCTATATATACCTAGTGCAGCCAGCTCTACACATTGCATAAATTCTCCTTTCTGCAGAGAACAAACTAGGAAAATCAAGTTTTCATGAGACCAAAATAAGATCTCTTTCAGAAGAGAGTAGTAATTTAAAATCAAAGTGATTCTTCCTTGTAGTGGGACTGTAGTAGTGCTTTGTCCATTCTGGTTACACTTCATCATCCGACAGGTTGGAAACTATGAAGATTATATGTACGTTCTGAAAATGCCCAGGAAGCCTTTCAGCTGTGAAATTTCATTTCAAAGCTAAAAAAAGGCAATGGTCAAAAGCTGTGTGCTTGGCCCCACTTTTACCTGGTGAATATGAGCTGCATGAGTGAAGGCTTGTGATTGCACTCACAGGAATGTCAAACATTTTGAGCTTCTCTCCCCTGACTCGCTGTTGGTCTTCTGCCACCATGAGATGACAGGAGAGTTTCAAACCTGGTCCTTCCAGGGGCTTCAGGACAGTAACATAGATAGCCCTGACCTTTCCATCCTATGGCAGCTTCTTTCACAGTTTTTCAGTTGAGACCCCTGAGTCCATTACTTGCTATCAGGTTGTGGGGGGAAATTGGGAAGGAAAGAAGAAAAGTAGATAAGGTGCACTTGATAGAATACTGGGGAGGAAATTCTACAGTGTGGTTCCGCAGATGAGCACTTTTTCTATGTTTCTCCTGTTTTTATAAGTTGGGGGGAAGACATATTTGAGTCTTTTTCTGCCAAGCAGACACTGGTAGAGGGCTTTGGTAGCAATGGCCCATAGTTTTGATGGTGCTGGACAGTGAGATTTTCCTTCAAGTGACTTTCCTATGGTGTCACACAGGTACTCTGGGGTGTCCTACCTGCCTCGTGGGGAGGTACATGTTGTGTAAAGATTTTATGCTTTCAGTTAACTGTGCTTGGATGAAGTAGGAGAATAAACTCATTTCTCCCCATGTAATGTGGCTTCAACTCAAATAAATTGGAGTTTCTGTGCTTGAAATGCTGATTTTTGCCCTGGGATCACAGTATTATGCAACTTAACACTAAAAACTCTCTTCTGTTGACTTCAGTTATTTCCTAGAAAGAAAAAGGGTAATGTTAGTGCAAACTTCTTCTGAAGATTATGTATTCTTGCTTTAATACCATGCCATTGAAGAAATCCAAATAATTTTCATTTATAAACATTTAATATCTTTTTCTAGATTTAAAGTAGGTTCTCCTTCAGTGTGCAAGGAAAATTAACTTCCTTGTCTGTGTTATGCTTTATATGCTAACACTATCCAAACTCAGAATACTTTGTAAATGTACAAAAATATATCAATATTATACCAGATTAATTAAACCAGAACAAATCACGTGGTGGCTTCTGGAATGTCTGACTGAAACTGAACTTGGAGCTGAACATACAGGAGTTTATTCCTAGGCCTAGGAATTAAGTCTATATAGCCCA
The DNA here is from genome assembly GCA_013397295.1 of Polioptila caerulea. Taxonomy (NCBI): domain Eukaryota; kingdom Metazoa; phylum Chordata; class Aves; order Passeriformes; family Certhiidae; genus Polioptila; species Polioptila caerulea. The sequence goes on along the minus strand of VYXF01012166.1, from coordinate 242,187 downwards.
AATGCTACAAGAGTATGAACCTTTGTTCCCTCTTGGGACTTAGTTCATTAATTAGTCTGTTATGGCTGCTAATTAGCCCTTCCTGCATCTCAATTTCCCATTCTGGACTTTTAGGGATGTGATTTTCAAACTTCACTGTCACCTTAGAAATGATCAGTTATGTAAGTGTATGTGTTCTTGTTTTCCCATGGACATTGGCTAAATTTACAGATTTTTTTTTTTAATGCTCTAAGGTATTTTAAACAGTAGTAAATACAGGATTATGTTTGTTAAATGAATTGAAAGCTGCAGATTTCAAAAGGTCAAGTATCGGGCATGACAGCACCTAATTGAAAATTATACCAGAGGAAGCTGTCGGACAGCAAAGGCTCCTTCTGCACCAGGTGAAGGAGGTGGCTGCAGTGACTTCTGTGCTGAAGGACCATGTATGCTCACTTCTTAATGGATTCAGAGTGTCTCGTGCTGTCTGCCTGTGGAGTTACTTCTCTATATCCAGTTAGGAATGGTTAAGACTGTAGCAGGTGATACTCACAGTGACAGATTGATAGAAATGTGTGAGAGAGCAAGCAGAGAGAAGTTATAGGTTAAACAAGTATTTGCAAACTTTACACTTAACATGACACATTCCTTCAGAAGATCCAGTGTACTCTATCTACAGTGAGTTTACAGCAGTCATTTTGGCTCTAGTATCACCAAAAGTTTAGGTATTTTCTGTGTTCGTCTTAGGAACATAAAAAAATGCTGCAAGACATTGTATCTGAAACACCTTGTTTCATCCTGGGGTTTTTTGTTTTTCTTCTCAAAGGAAAAGAGCACATCTTTCACTCTCTTGGTCATCTAGCTCGATGCTGGAATCCTCACTGTGCTGTGCTGAAAGGTTTCCATGGCTTTGTCTATCTGCCTGTTGCTTTTATTTCCTTTGAAAGTTACAATTTGTGCTTGGGAGTGAAAACATGCTGTCATGGTTATTATGAATCTGTGCTCAGAAGCAAATGAAGAGCATGATGAAGAGAGAGCATTTCCTGCCAAATAAGAAAAGAGTTAGGTCTGAGAAACAAATCCATTTTCTGACAGCTTGTGTCTCAAATGTCTCACTTCAAACCTCAGGCAGTTCCAGGCATTAACTTCTGTGAATTACAGTAATGGACAAATTCAATTGCAACTTCTACTTCGAATTCAGAGTAGAAAAACTCTCTGAATTAAACGTGGTGGATCAAATCCTCAAAGGTTTGCAAAGGCTGGGTAGTGGTTAACTCCTTCCCCCCTCTGCAGCAACAAAAATGACCCTGGAGAGTTCAGTTCTACAGAAAAGGTCATTTAGTAGACACCCTACTCCATGTGAGACAACCTGCACAGGGAGAGCTCAGTGCTTTGTCTAGACTCTCTGCATATTTCTTGATGTGAATAACGTTTGGCCTTTATTGCTTGCTTCATCTCATCCCTGCAGTGTGCTTGGGTAAAGCCTCATTTGTGAGATACGAAGAGGCATTATGGAGATGGCTGCTTGTGCAGTGGAGCATGAGGTTGTTCCAGCTTCACAGTGATCTGAGGAACTAGGTGAGATAGCAGTAGTATGAAAATGGCATGTCATGTTAGTGGGGAAAAAATGAGCTGCTGCTCACTGTCCCCTTCCTGCATGTCACAGTAATACTGGTTCATCATTTCTTGTTACCCTTTGACCTCTTGTCACTCTGGTATTAAGCATATTAGGGGCATGAAATGTGTTCTGTAAACTCAGGTCAGTTCTTAATGGACAGTAATTCAAATGAAGAGACAGGTAATTGATTATAACTTACTCTAATTGACATGCTTTTCCCAGGACAACTCCAGTGCTCAGACAGCAGGAGCATGGATGTTGTTAACCAGGGCAAGTGTGAAGGACGTCCCACTTTTGTATGTCCTGTTTTTTTCCCTGGATCAGATGCACGATAACTTTCCTCCAGGCAAAATGTCCTTCAGGTCATATACATATAGACAGTTCCCACCTCAAAATCAGCCAAAAACTTTCCTGTCTACCTCAATTACAGTGAATTTGAATGCTGTTGCAAGCAATGACAACAGCAGCCAGTAAATACTAGGTGACACTGCAGTGCGTGTGTCTGCTGTCTTTCAAGCATTGATCAAACTGCTTCTTTCCAAGCAGGCCAGTCTTAGACCAGCATTTAAGAAGGAGTATTTCATTTTCTTCAAATGACCATACATTTGAAGCCCTTATGTGCGGAAACACAGAAGACAAAATTTCTTCCAGTGTGTACTGATAGTGACTTGTAGCAATAACAGCGCACTGACTTTTCTTCCTTCTAGCCCAGGATGTATGACTGGAAAAGTGTTTTAAGGGAGTGCATTGACATTGTATATTATTTTAATTGACCGTCTTATAACTGTACTGCCTTTAATTTATTAAATATAGAAGAACAAATATTTCTTTTAAGTTGAGCAGAAAAAAGTAGACATTCCTGCTGAGTAGAAAGCTTTCATGAGCTTTAAGGTCCTTTTAAAAAGTAACTGCAGCCACTGCACAAGTTTTTAACTATGAAAAAAAATGAAAATATTTTCTTCTTCTCTATCTTAGGCTCCCTCAGAGCTGCCAAAGACTCCAGTTCTGTCATGCAGTTATAAAAGAAAGGCATTTTCTGAATGAAATGCAGATACTGGTTTCATACACAAGAACAGTCAAAAAGCGCACAAATTTACATGTCCTGCTAAGCTAATAAGTTTTGATCATTTACGTTTTTAAGCCTTCTTCTCAAAAGCATTTTGTGTAATTCTTATAGTCTGAAAAACAGTTGAATGTCATCTGCTGAGTTTTTTCTCTCCTGAAAGTCCCTTGCCTGTCTTAATAGTTCAAATGTGTCTCAATTTCTATAGTTTATGTAAGCATCCTATTAATTGAGGGGGAAGTCTTTCTAGACCTTTAGGACAACTTCTGGGATCATTATTTTAATCCCAGGGAGTTTTGTTGATTTTATATGGTGACAAATGCACTTTCTTCTAGACTGCATGCACAGATTTTAGTCTGCTGTAATGCACTGGGTTTCAGCCATTTCCTTACTGCAAATGAATAATGAATAAGCTGTGGTTTGAAAGCTAATGGTTCAAGATGAAATCAGAATCTCATTGCAACATGGATGATATTCATTTGTCATCTCCATGGAAACATCTATTTATCAAGACACTGCAGCTAAGACTGTAACAAGAAAGTAAGCAATTGTTGGAATGCAAGCCTTTTGCTGGGAAGCAGACTCAGCAAACAAAAGATAGGATTATGCAGGACTGTGCCGTTATTTTTGAAATTGGAGGATTTTTAAAAGAATATATAAATCTTTCGCCTTGAAGGATATGGATTTTGCTGTGTTTTGAAATGCTGAAAAATGCCAGTAGAATGAGGAACAAAAAGCATAAATATCCTGGGAAATCTCTCCCATTGTCACCTGTTGTGGTCCAGGTGCTCTCAGGAAATTCCAAAGCTACAGAGTTGCATGTCTCCCTGTATTCAAAGTACAGCAACATATGCCCTCTGCATATAACATGACAGCTATAAACTTAACTGAATTTGACAGCTAATGCTGCTTAGCATAAGAATTTTCTGTGAGGCACATCAGAATTCCTTAAAAGAGAGCCTGGGTTAAATCTCTTTGTGAGAAGTAGGGGACTTGAGGAAAAGGCCCAAAGGTATAGGAGGTATCATTCCTCAAGATCGGGCTCACTTTTTCTTCTCTCAGACAGATTATTCTTTTCTAATTTAAATAGTCACAGTAGTGCAATCCTGAAACACTGTGGAATATTTCATTTCATAACAAGCTTGAATTTTTAGTTTTATGGATGTAAGCAGGGGACTCAATTTTTTTTTTTTTTTTTGTGTGTGCTCTTAAAACAGTCTTCATTTTGTACCTGGAGGTAAGCTCAGAGCTTGTGAGACAACAGAAGGAGCATGAAAAGCTTTTTTTCTAACTTTTGTTTATGGTGTGTTTCAGCTTTTTGAATCAGGGAAGAGCTTTCCTGAGCTGATGATGCCCTCCCCCAGGAATGCCCCATGCCCTTGCTGGGGCAGGTGATGCAGAAGGGAAAGCAGACTTTTCTTCCCTCCAGAGTGTGACTGAAGTTTCCACAGCAAGATGAAATAGTTACCCCTCTTCCTCAGGAGCATGGCCAGGAATAGTTTGGTCTCTGGGACAGGTAGTCAAGACAGGTAGCTTTGTAATTTGATGTCCAAGTAAAGTTGCTGAAAAATTTGTTCTCAGGACAAAACTGAGAGGGATTGGTGGGGCTGAGACTTGTTTCTGGTAAATTTTGCACACATTATCTGTTCTGTTATTTACTTCTGTTCCAATTTTGTTTATGAAGTGGACTTACACTGAAGTTGTTTTTGGTTTGGTTTTCTTCTTAAGGGAATGAGCTATTTTTAAGCATTTTCTTAGATGCCTGTTATGGTTTTGACTTCTAAACCTATGTAAGGCCTTTTTATCACCCTTTACAATTAGTTTTAAAAATCAAGATATTAAAAAAAAAAAATTGACTCGATTTTGCAGTATAGTTACAATGTATATGGCTGTCCCAAAAACGAGGCATACATTTAATTCCAGCATGTAAGCAACCCTTGTGACCGAGGGAAGGATACTTATTTTGACAAAAGTGATGCAATTTACTCGTTACACAAAGCATGTCTGATCATGTGTACACTTGAATTGATGTCCTCTGGCCATGGTGATGATGTTCTCCTGTAGTGCCTCTTGTCCCACGTTACTATGGAGAAGCAAGGTGCTTCAGCAGGACCTGATTGTTAGTTCCAATTGTCGAACATGTACCCTCTCCAGTTACTTCACAAGGGCAGAATATCCATCCACTATCTGAGAGCAAAAAAAAATAGATGAAGAGTAAGAAGTGAGACAATAAAGTGGGAGTAAGGCAATTGAGGCAGCAGATATTAATGGGAAAAAGAGTAAGAGTGGGAGGGTGATGACAGGAGAAAGTGAACCAAAGGAAAAAAAAAATCACAGAATTGTTAAGGCTGGAAGAGACTGCAGGAGGCCATCTGGACCAACTCCCCTGTTTAGGTGGGGTCACTCAGAGCAGGCTGCCCAGGACTTTTTACTATCCAGATGGCTTTTTAGTGTCTGTGGCTGGAGAGTGTAACACCTCCCTGTGCTAGTGCTCAGTCACTCTTGCACTAAAATCTTTTTTCTGATGTTCAGAAGCAAATGTGAGAAAGTGTGAAGAATAAATTCATGCTATAAGTGGGGGAAAAAAAAATAAAAGCTTGAGTGATTGCCCATAGGCGAGTGTAGCTTTAAGAAAAGCTAAGTTCATGCACCTGAGGTATCAGAAAAGGGAGAAAAGCCTTCTCTTGGATTTCTCCCTCCTAAAAACCTAGAAGTCACCAGTTTTGAAGTTCAGCAATGACAGCTTCACTGAGGATATAGGAGAGTTCTCTTGCGATCCTTATTTCCCCTTTCTCTCTCCACTTGCTCGCTGTTTGGCNTGCCCGCGGCACCGAGCCCCGCTCCTGCCTGCCCGCGGCACCGAGCCCCGCTCCTGCCTGCCCGCGGCACCGAGCCCCGCTCCTGCCTGCCCGCGGCACCGAGCCCCGCTCCTGCCTGCCCGCGGCACCGAGCCCCGCTCCTGCCTGCCCGCGGCACCGAGCCCCGCTCCTGCCTGCCCGCGGCACCGAGCCCCGCTCCTGCCTGCCCGCGGCACCGAGCCCCGCTCCTGCCTGCCCGCGGCACCGAGCCCCGCTCCCCGCCTGCCGCTCCCCGCCTGCCGCCAGCGCCTCTGCTGCCTTCCGAGCCGCGCTCCGGGGTCACTGCCCCGGCTCCTCCGGCCGGCTGAGCTGACGCAAGGGCACGGTGATGCCAGCAAGTTCGGCACACGTTGCTGGGAGTTTGGGGTTTTGCTCTGGGTAGTTAAAATGGAATGAAGACCTCTGGAGCCGCTGCAGACGGACCAGAAAGTGTTTAGCCTCATTTGGAGGCAGTATTCGTTTCTCTGAATATTCATGGCTGGTTCAGAGGCAGCGCAGGGATGCTGCCTGCCGTTATTGTGATGAATTCATCCTGAAGTGGCCACTGATGAGTTCAGCAAGGTAGACAGTAATCTTTGCACAGGAAATATTTTAGAAGATGCCCCAGATGGTGACCTGGATCTTATTTTCTCCTGAGCCCTTAAGTTGGTTGAGTCATTGTGCCATTCAAGTGTGGGTGGCTTTTCCCCTCATGAATATTTTTCCATTAACTTCTGGGTCACTTTAAAGGAATTAATACATTACTTGATCAAGTCTCTGTTTGCAGAAACAAGTTCTAATGTACTCTGGAAGATCTTTGGCTATGTCATATAAATCTCTATTAGTGCTCTCTTCCGGTGTTGTGTCTCTGTTTTGTCACTCTTCCACACTGATTCACAGGTTTAGGAAGTCTTAAGACAATTAGGGATGCTGAGTAATTGTATTTGCAAAGGTTAACCAGAGACTTTTATTGACACTATAAGCTATTACGTCTGTCTCAGCAGTGAGACACCTCTTGAAAATTATTCAAAACACTTAAAGCTGTGCTCTTCCTTTGGACTGCCTTTTCTGAAATCTCTTTCCATTCAGAAAGAGGATATTCATGAATTTAACTTTTGTGAATACATTCATTCTGTGTGTAATGGCAGGTAGAAAGAAATATGATTTGTTATATCTTTATTTAAAAGGAATATGCACAAATCATACATTGCCAAGTAAAAAGACCTATAATGCAGCTTTCTGGATTCTAACTCTGGCCTTATACAGATCCGTCACTGGTAGTGCTAAAATCTCTGGCTCCTACTGAGAGATTCTTCTGGGTCCACAATTGTGGGTTATTTCTGTACCAGGTTACTGCTCTGATGTAGGCAGTAGGCATTTTTTATGCTTTCAGCTTCATTTTTCTTATAAGAAGGGAAAGCCTGACCATGGCCTTTTGGCTTCAGCAAAGAAGGCTTGAACAAAAGGCAAAGGAAGTACCTCTGGAAAAAATGCAAAGGGGTGGAAGGAAGTATCTTGGAGGATTGTAGAATTAACTTTGTTTTAAATGATTGGGAAAACTCGAGAGGTTATGTTTGGGATATTTTTGGCTCAGTGAATCTGTTGTCTGTTGTAAATTTGCTAGAAAATTGTAATTATGCAGCTAACATAAACCCAATGTTTCTCATATACATTGTTGCCTAATTTGCATTAAGGGTAACTATGCTGAGAGCCCTTGAACAGTTTTGCACTTGGCAGCCCTCTGTGAAAGGGATTATTCTGTGTTTACGTTCGCCTTTATCAGGTTTTTCTTTAAGCAATCAAAAGACTTAAAATTTTGATTCCAATATCAAATTATTACTGCACTACCTTTTAAGAAAGAAAATCCTCTCATATTTATTTTAAGCACTACCTGCACTTGCTGAAAGGACTTAACAACACTTCCAAACTAATGAAACCAGTTGGAGTAATTGGAGCCTTGCCATTAATATGAGAATGCTTATCCCCTGTCACGTGCCTAGTGTTTGTGAATATCATTCAAGGACTCCTTGAATAGTCGCAGGACTAAGACTGGCTCATAATTGCTTCCATCCCCATCAGAGTGTGTCACCATCTGTGACTGTGTGGGCTGTGTATTCAGTTCCTTCTTTCTGCTTTTGCCTCACTTGGTAATTATTTTTTTTTAGTGTTGTACAAATGACACAGCTTTAACAATTAGCAAGTCCACAGCTCTATCTTTGCTCTCAAGTGGTTAAGGTACTTACCTTTCCTCTGCTTTACTTCTGAGCTGGCAACTTATTTCCTTCAATTTCTCAGTTAACAAAAAGCCCAAAAACTCCCAAAAACCACCACCACCATATGCAAGCACAGGAGAGATATTCAGGCTATGACATTTCAGAGATATACCTCAAATTAGAAGAGGTAATCTGTTTGGACAAACCTTTTAATTTTTTTTTTTTCCTTATAGGCCAGACATTTTCTGGTTCATTATGTTGGCAGCTACAAATTGATCCTGGGATCTTTAGATCTGCTTATATTGATACACATAGGATGTGCAGAGAGAGGTATATGGACAGAACTTAATTTCCTGGGTTCTGGATGCAAAAAAATGAAATTTGGCGCTGTGTGAAGATTGGCTTTTCTGGGCGTCTGGCCTTTTGTGCTGCAGAAAAGCATCAGTAAGTGAAAAGGAAATTCAGAGACACAGCAAGGTGTTATCACAGGTGAAATTGCTTTTGGTTCAAATTTCCCTTTTCAACATGGTGCTATTTTCTGTGATTGTATTTTTCTTTTGAACTTATCTGCGCCCAGCAGCCTTCTGAATTGCAAATGTGCTAAATTCTCCTACATTTTGTGACTTCTTTCATGTTACTTTATCACATCATTCCCTAGGAGATGTAGGATCTCAGAAGTACAGGATTTGTAGCTGAAGGCTATTGAGTTCATAACAGGTAGTAGAATCAGAACACAGGGGATACAATTCAAAAGATTATGAAGTTTTGTAAGGAAGAGCCTAACAGATGAATAACTTGCTGGGCTTTTGGACCTCCAGTCCAACAAGTTATTTGGGGCTGCACTGCCTGAGCATAGATGGCTCCATCTTTTTGATTTCATTTTGGGTTTGAGTCAGCTCTTCAAATGTTTGTTAATTAGCGTACCGTTTCCACATCTGGCAGGTATTTTTGGTTCAAATTCACGTGGCTTTTTCATTTGAGCATGTGAGCAGTGCTACACTGCCAGCAGAGATGTGCATCTGCATCAGGGTGTCAGTTTGATTTATCTTATTATGTCAAAAAATACTCAAAACAAATTCCTTTGGTACTTTCTACATCTCCACATGTTTCCTCTAAGCTACGCTACAGCTTAAAACATATCAACCCAGGGGTGCACAGATGAAATTAAGCATGAATGCAATGCTTTAGGCTTTTGCAGTCTATAAACACAAAGCAGTCAGGTTAGAGATGAATGTGGAAGGGTTATATGGCAGCGAAAAATTTTAATTTACATTTTCTTAGGCAACAAGTAGTTTTGAACATATAGTACCAGTATAATGAAATCATTTTAATCTTAAAATTAATGGCCCTGGATATTGATTCTTAATAAAAGTACCTCCTTTCACAGTGTATAGCTTAAATATTAAAAAAAAAGGTTTTCTAGCAAAATAGAAGGGATTTTGACGGAATTCTTTTCTATGCCATCATGCTGGAACTTTCAGATGTGCTTGAGAAAGCTCTTCTTCAACTCTCATTTTAACTCTAATTTATTATATGTTTTGCTGGCAGGGATTTATCTGAAACTTACAGATTAAACTTAAATTGATTACATCTTTTTGTGTAGGTACATCTTAGCAGAGTTCTTTTTAATTCTCAGATCTTTCAGAGGTTACTTGTGACTTTGTGTGCATCAGTACTTTAAAAATCCTTTTTCCAAGTGTTGACCTGAGGTTTTTGCTTACTTTCTTTTTAGTCAGCTCTAATCCTGATGGTTCATGTCCTATTCATGGATTTATAAACTCTGCTTATTTTTTTGCTTGCTAGATTTAGTAATGTCCCAGGACTTGCTGTACTGAAAGACTCACAAGCAACAGGCTGTGTTCCAGTAAGAAACTGGTACATGAGAAAGCAATCCCCATGTTCAACATGCCTGATGAATCTCAACAGTTGTAACCAGTCTGCCTGTGATGTGGAGACAGTGTTCTGACCAAGGTGTCTCTGCAAAAAGCTGGACTTAAAGTTCCAGGTTTTTGTGATTATTGCCTGTGTCTGCTCTTTCTTCATCTTTAAGCTTTTGAACTCTTTCACATTGTAAATTTTTGTAGGTTGGATTCTCCCTCTGCACATTTCCTACCTTTACTGCTCTGTCCTAAGGAGCCGAAGCCCAGGGAGAATGGTAATTATAAGAATCACTCCTCCAGAGTCCAGATTACACATATTGACCATGTTTACATTGCTTAGTGGCTTTTCTTAATCGATACAGTCTTTGTGGATGGAAATACCTTGAATGTTTAATAGTTACTAGCAAGAAAAATTCCCTGATTAATTTCCCAAGAAATGCTCTTGGGGAAATAAATAATTTGAACAGTGGCTTTGCTGCATAGACACTTATATATTAATATTAATGTTTATTTGACATGTTCTCAATCCATCTTGTTAACATCTGTTGTAGTAATGGAAATTATTGCCAAATAGTTTCAAGAGTGATGGTAATGAGATAGTGTGTGTCTGAATGTCTGTTTGGATTGGATTTTAGATTTATTGTCCATATTCTGCACTTAGAAGAAAGGGAATCTCTCAATTTTCACTTTTCTTGAGCATAAAGAGCTTTAATGGTTGAATCATTTGATCTGGTTATTGAAAGGATTACTATTATTGTTCAGCCTAACTGACCCTCTGGAACTTGAGGAAGGTGTTTAACCACTTGAGCTTTTGCATTTTGTGCTATTTTGCTGCCGTTATCATTACATGAAATGCTACATTATCAGCATGCTCACGTTGTTTTTGTACTGGTTCCAGCTGCAGTGTGCAGTGACTTGTTGAAACCTTGACATCTGTTTTCCCTTTTCCTTCTTTTTTTTCAGAATTCAACCATGTCGCTTTTTTTTCAGTGTTGCATGCTGAGCCTTAAGTTAGCATGTGTGTGCAGCCAAAAGCCATTACACATCTCAGTTACGTTCCAGACAGTTTATGATGGAGTGCTGTCCTGCACACATTTTATAAATGATTATGCCTGAAAGAAATGGGGTTTATGGCATTATCACCAGAGTCCGCCATTAGTCAGTAAGCTTAAATGAGAACATTGTGCCATGGATATTAAGGTGATGCACTGGGATTTTGGAATTAAAATGCTTTCAAAGAAGGGAAAATAACTCTCCCATCTCTAAATGCATTTGAGTAACTATATATTTTTTTTTTTGCACAGTCCATCTGCTACTTGAAATTGGCAGTTGAATTCCGGTTCTGCTGCAGGCACAAGGTGTGATGGGTTAGGTTCAGATATTAACTCTACAAATTTCATGCTTCAGCCTGGTTCTGTAGTGTACACTCTCTCACAAGGACAGAAATGTTCCCGCTTTTGACAAAGCCGTGCTGAGGCAGGTTACTCTGAATTGAAAGAAAAAAGGAAATCTTGTTTTTAGAGGTCCTTTAAGAATGCCACTTACTGCTCCTAGAATGCCACCTACTGCTCCTAGAATGTCACCTCATGTAGTCTCGAAATTGGATCCTTTCATAATGGAGTGTAGACTATAACTTGGAGTTTTACATTCATCGGTCAGTGATAAATATAATTCCTGTTGTAAGGGGATTGCAGTACCTAAAGCAAAATTACCAATCAAAGCTTTCCATCTGGATTTGGATTCAGACAGCCAGTAAATTTTATTTGGAGCAATTCCCAGAGAAGCTGTGTTTTCTGCAGTCTCCAGGGGATGGCTGTGTGATCTCCCAGTGTGTCAAGAAAGGATTGCAGCTTGCTCCCACAATTCCCAGCTGGGAAGGTAGAGAGCAGCATCTGGCCAGCCAAGCAGAGCAGGACCCAGCTTACAACCTCCTGCTGAGCAGAACTTCACAAAAATAAGCAGATCTCTAGAAAAATACATAGTGGACGGAGGTAAAAAATTAATCAAATGCTTCTGTACTAGCAGTTAATTCAAGGATTCATACTTACCTTATAGCATGAGTTTGATAGATTTTTTACTTGGAAATGGAAATAACAGTGTTGTACACTTTCAGGTAAAACGGTGAGAGACCCTTTTGCTGGAAAATTGTATTGATTTCAGGGAGAAGTTGCAATCAGAAGGCTTCACTGGTGTGCAGATATTTTGAAAAAGTGGTTTTTGAGTAACAGTGGTTGTGTACACCTTATTTTTGAGATTTATGGATGAAATGCAATAAAACTACTTCAGAAGTAGGACAGCCCCTAATTCCTGTTTCAGGTAATGGGTCAATATAATGCATTTACTAAACACAGTGAACATGACTGAGCAAAATGATTCATTTCACCAAGCACTAGAAGCTTGCCCTGAAAAATATTTTTGTCTGTACTTTAGAAAGATACTTTCTTCTTATCTCCAAACTGTAATTATAATTTTCAGAAATTGGCACCTAACTGCAATTTTCTTTTGAATGAATTTGTTTTACCTAGCTGGTCGCTGCCTCCTCATTTAACTGCTCTAAGCAACTAGAAAGATCATCAGTGAAAATTTGTCATTAAATATGAATAATGAAAGTTCATAATTGGTTGTTCTTGCATATTTGAAAAACTTTGAACACAGACATGACAAAGTAGTCCAGTGTTCTGCTGTTCACAGCAAATAGAACAAAGCTGTGGATTTTAATTTTTTAATATATCTGCAGTGGTATTCTAGGAAGTAATGTTTTTCCAACTGATGTAAAAAATAATATTTTCACTTGTAACATGATTGGTGATTGAATAGCAGTTTGGATTTTCTACTATGTGGCCTTCAAATTGTGAGGTTTTCTTTTATAGGAAAGAAATTCATACAAAGGCCTCCTTCAGCCAATGATCTTGCAAATGTCACTGCTTTTTGAAGAACACACTGACCAGTGCTTAAGATAGTTTAGGAGACTGCCCTGAAACCACCAGCTTTTGTGCAAATCCAATTGCAGGAGTACAATTATCTGAATGAAGAAGTAAAAGTAAACACCATCTTGACAAAGAGGATATAAGCCACACTAGGATTCCTTACTCCTTAAATCATGGACAACATATTCTGTGCATAGCTTTTCTGTTTCTGGGTGTTTAAGAGCAGAATTCAGTCATAATAACAAAATAAAAAACCTCACAGGGGCATGGTATCCTCAGCAAAACCTAACTTTTCAAGCTGGGTAAGTTGTTTCCCTTGTACATACGCATTCTGAAATTCAATCTCCAAAACTATTTTAATACCTCTAACAAGGCCTTATTGAAACCTGAAGTCAAGGAGGTTTTATTTTGCTTAGTGATCAGAAATTAGAGTAATATTAATTTCCTGTTTCTTAGGGTTATGTGAATACATTGTTTGCAAATAGTTGCCACCTGTTTGGACAGAAAGCCCAGGTGGGCTGCTGGAGTCTGCACTTGGTGTGTCTGACCACTAAACGGTAGTGTTGTATTGCAACTGGGAGAGGAAAATACAAGAATGCGGCAGAAGAAAAAGAATAATCCAGATCTACTTGAACTCTGCTATCAAGTATTAACTATTGTTCAATTCGCTCAATAATTACATCTTCTGCTGTTAAATCAGCCATCCTATCAATGTTTGATTGCTCTGAAAAAACATCCTCTGTTTAACATGAATTTGTTTTGAATGTGTGAGGAGATTTTTTTCTTCTTGAATTGTCCATCATAGGTATGTTGATCTGTTGTGCAGTTGCTGTGGGATTTTATGGTGACTAGCAAGATTCAGTCTCCTCCAGTGCAAAAGCCACATTCTTATGGCTCTTGTCCTGTCTGCCATGAAGCAGTTTTCTGACAGGAGGAGTCTCAAGTGGCCATGTTGGTGGTTCCTGTAGAGAAAATTTTAATGAATCTGAATGCTAGTGCTTCTTAGTATTGCAGTCACACATAAGCCCATGAGGTGTCTGTTGCTTTCCTCAATTTCTCTAACAAAGAAGCTTGTTTACTAAATTAGTTTGAGTCTAACAGAGAATTTATTTAGGTTTTACGTGATGTTTTGAGACAAAGTATAGTAGTTACTGGGCAAAGTTTTACTATCTTTATCTGAATTTTAAAGGATTAAGGTGAAAGCTTTTAAGAAGGGCTTGTCACAAAGTGAACGTGCTTGTCAACAGGAATGTGATGGGACATTTGAAAAAGGTTATTTAAGCTGACTGGTTTTTAGGCATGCCATCATTTAATGAAACCCAGAAAAGTAAAACAGTATAGTAAGATTAGTGTATAAAGTGTGAAAACCTGTGAAAAGGTTTTCTTGTCCTTAAGAAATACTTTACTGACCAAGAATGACATATTTTACTGAGTACATTTTTTAACTGAAGAGAGTAGGTGATTTTTCTGTCATTTTTTTTGTCAAGTCTGATAAAGATCTTACAGGCTGAGCTTTGTATATCACAGAATGGGTGTTGATGAATACATTGTAGAAGTAGACTGGTACCACACCTTCAGCATCAGAAAGGGAGAGAAACCTCTGTATTGGTGGCACAGGAATCAAAATGAAGAGCAGCGAGTCCTGAGCCAGCACTGACCCACACACAGCTAAGGGGAGAATGTGCGTGAAGCAGGTGAAGCAGGGCTCCCCAGGGCACAGGGATGCTGGCTTGCTTTCCCTCTGCTCCTGCCAGGCAGCAGGAGAACAAGCTATTTCTGCTGCTTTTGAGGATGAAAACTGATATTTTTTTAACTATGGTAGTGTCTTGTGTTCATCTGATTTGGGGGGACACACACACGATCAGAGGCATTAATCTGCAATGCGGCCGCACAGGCCAATTGGCAAAGAACAGCTCCAGCCAGCTCGAACCCCTGCAGTAACATCTCTTCATTTACAGAACCCCCTTGGTACCATCTCCTCTTCATTTACAGAGGGCACTCTTGTAATGAGAATCTCATGATAAAATGCTCTTCTTCACTGAAAAGCTCTCACAGCTTGACGATGCAGTTGTCACCATGGAGATTTCACTCCAAGAGCAAAGAATGAATTCGGTGCTGTTTAACTCCAGGAATGTGTAGCAGATACTTCCCAATGGCTTCAGCTAAGCCACCACCTGAGGAGAGAACTTGGATCAGAAGCTGAGAGAGGAAGTACATATACACTGATGATAAATTATATTTTTTGTAGGTGACCGGAACTCAAGAAATGGCATGTGTGTAATGACAGATAAATGTGAAAGGGTATGAATAAAAGCCTCAGAGCCTGAGCCAAAAGGAAGGGAAATAGAGTTGCCTTAACCTTGAAGGAAAAATTGAAATGTGATGGTCTGTGAATTTCAGCTGAGGTATAATTCCTTTCCCTCAGAAAGAAGGGAGGGCCTGAGATTCCTTGAGAAAGGGGAAGAAAAAAAAAGACTTGCTATTGAATGCATTCAGAAAGAACAGGTATTTTTTTCCTCTCCATTCTCAGAAGCCTTATCAATATATTTGAATTTCTCATTTCACAGAAATTCCCTTAAAAGCAGCATGGAATGATTAATTTCTGATTTTCCTGAAGCCATGAAGTCCTTCTGTGCGAGTAACAGTTGATTGTTTTACTGGTCTGTCTTCTGAAGGAAGCTCTACACAATAAGCAGTGTGGTGCAAAACTGTACAAAGCATTGGGAAAGCTAATATGGGATTCTGGGAGATAAATGAAGCAATACAAGAGATCTCTTCTGATACTGTGTTTCTGCTAGGATTAGGAAGTGATTTTCCCCTATACTCCTCTCCCCTGGGACCTGCAGGGGAGTGCCACAAAAGTGATCATTGGACTGGAGCGCTTATCATATGAAGAAAGACTGAGAGGGTGGAGGCTGATGAGTATGGAGAAGAGAAGGCCCCAGAGAAACATTCTAGCAGCCTTTGAGAACATAAAGAGGGCCAGCAAGAAGTCTGGGGCCAGCAAGAAGTCAGTGGCTCAGGCTCTGAGCAACCTGGTCTAGTGGAAGATGTCCCAACCTAGGGGGTTGGACTAGAGGAACTTCAAAGCCCTTTGGAACCCAAACCATTTGGTGATTCTATTATTTATAATCTCTCAGGAATATTCATAGCTGTCATGAGACTTGTTACTGACTGCCAGGGTAGATGGCAGTGAGATAAATTCAGTATATGAGATATTCCTCCATGAAGCAATAGATAAAGAGGGGGGAAAGGGCTAAAAATAAGTACTGCAAAGGTAGTGGTTAGTGGAAAATGTAGTTTGGCTAAGGAGAAAAATGAAGGGAAAACACCAGTAAAGATAAAATTGAATCTCAAGGAGGGGCTTTTAAATTTTTTTTTATTTGAAAAATCAGCCAGAGGCAAAATAAAAATAAAAAAATAGCAGTAGAGGGGTATAGTGAGCTCCTTTGACATGAATAACTGAAGAGACATGCCTAAGAATTAAACATTGAGTCTGAGTGAGCCAAAAGTAGCAGGAAAATGAAAGCGAGCTCTGTAATAAAACTCATAAAACTTGACACAAAATTAATGAGTCAGAGTCCTAAAATCATGAGTCATTTAAACACTGAGGTTTTTCCAAGGATGAAACATTTTTTAGTGTCTTTTTCACTATCGGGAAGTGGTAATCAAACTCAACATGAGATTGTTTAATGTTCAAAAAGGCTGATTAAAACAGATTTAAAATTCCCCATCTGCCTGCTCATGGGGTGAAGTCTGGAAGGCAATTGCCACTGACTGTCTGCCTGCCCCCCTCCTTTGGGCTGTCCCTTCCCCACCAGCCTCAATTACCTCTCTGTCACCCTCTGTGTGTGCTCCTGGATGGCAGCCCATGTGTCCTCCTTCCTTAATGCCTCATATTTTCCTTTTGCCATGATTCACTTCTCTTTTGCTTTTCATAAAACCCCTATACTCAATTATCACTTGAGTTTTCCTTTGGGCCTTCAGCATCTTTTTGGGTTTAACCACCTCATTTCTTTGTCCCCACTTTTCTTTCCAGCTCTCAGCCATGATGCCTGAGGACATGCCAGCTTGCGGTTTTCTCATTGCTCATCCAAAACAGCTTTCAGCTTTAAGTCAAATTAAGTCATTATTAAAAGAAGACAAACACACAGAACACCCCCTCCTTTTCTGTCCAAGAACCCAGCACTATGAAAATTGTAACAAAGAAGTGAGATAGTAATCGTGGTGTTTGTGGTGCAATTTGCTGGTACTCTGAACTGTTCCTGAATGCAGCAGAAAATTTTGTTTTCTGAATATTTTTTGTTTAAAAATATCAGTGTTTCAGTATTAGCTTGATGTGTGGTAAACTTCAAAAGAATAGAAAAGTATTCAATGTGCTGTGACTGGTATACACAAAGAATTTAGTTCTGGGTTTTTTTTGTGCATGTGTTTTAAAATGTGAATTTAAAAGGTCCCTGAATACAGCCAGACTACAGCAGTTATAAAAGAGGATTGCATCTGTAACTTTTATTTCATGCTTTTAGTGAAAGGATTGATGCAATCACACTCTTCATCTCTCCCTCCCGCCCTCTTCTTTCTCTCCCTCACTTCCCTTGCCTTTCCCTCTTTCTCCCCTGTGTCCTCCTTTCCCTCTCTCCCTCCCTCTGCACCTCCTCCAAACCACTTCTGACTGCCCCTTCTACTAATGGTGAGAGAATATAACCAGGTATTGGCTCTACAAGCTGCTATTTTAGGGCCATCTGCACTCCACAAGGTGAAGCACAATTTCTGATGTCTTTTGTATGTGTTAGAAGGAGGGTCTCCATAACAAGGATACCATCTCCAAAGAGATGAACTTAAATGTTTCAGGCCAGTCAAAGGAAAAGTCCCTGCAGTAGTTAGGGGATTTCTCATTGGTTCCAAATGCTTGCCTTTTTAAACAAAGAAGGTAAAGTGAAGATAATTTTTCAAAATGCCTATAGTATACAGTGTATATGGTGGAAAGCCAGTCCTGAGGTTGGGCTGGAAGACAAGTTTGCTGCTCTTGCTCCCTGTTCTCCTTCTGGGACAGCTCCATGATCTGCTTTGTGCTTCCCTGGCAGCTGTGGGTGCCTGGCCAATCCAGGCATCCCTTGTCCCTTCTGGGGACGCAGATTCTGTGGTGCTTCGACTGGAGGGTCAAAGCACAGTAGCAGCTCCTGAGGTACAAAATAATTTGGGGGTCTTCCTGTGTAGACACCTTTGTTTCCCACTGGAAGGACATGTGGGTGTCTTCATTTGTTTACTGGGGCTATGATGATTTGTGTGGAATCACTGGCTTCATTGTGTACAACTTACTCAGGGGACTTTAGGTATGACAAATTCTTCTGCTTCTTCTATTTTTTGTGGTTATGGCCAGGTCAGCCAGTTTTGTTTATGTGGCTTGCCTAAAACAAAAGCCTGTACTAGCGATCGATTTTCTCTTCTGCTGTTTTTTGTCTTTCTCACCATTAATGCAAGCACTCCCTGGCCTCTGCTAGTGATACTGTTATTTATTCATTCCCCTGCAAAGTATAAGAGAGAGACCATTTATGTTAAAAAGCATCTCTTTACCAGAAAGGTTTTTGTTAAAAAGAGTCACAGAGTATTTAGTACCATGAGTGTGGCACACAATATTTTTTCATTTTCTTATTATTTAAGGTGTACATTTGACTGCTCCTGCATTGGCTTTGTTTTCCCCCCTGTGGGAAATAAAATCTTATTTGTGAAAAAGAAGATGGATTTTGTAACTTGAAAACAACAGAAAAGTCCAAGGGAGGCTTTTGTAATTTGCCTATTTAAAAACTCACTGATTTTAAAGCTGATCACATGCAACAGAGCACAATGACCTCTAAAACACTTGTATGGTCAGCTTAGGTGATAAAAATTCTTGATCTTCTAAACTGTAACTTTTTAGGAGCTGTGTTCTCCAAAAGTGAAAATGGGTAATAAAAAGCAGGTCTTGTTGCTTAGCTGATGACTGGGTGTGAATAGAAAGTGTTTGCAGATTTCTCTCCAAAAAAGCCTGGAAGGGGGTGCTGTGTATGTGTCAGATGCCTTTTAATTTAACTGCTGAGGAGTGTGAACTTGCAGAGAGGGCCAAGGATGCTGAGACAGAAAGGATGGAAAATGCAAACAGTGAAGGACATCTCAAGGCCTACAATAATAATATAAGAAGGTACTGGAAACCTTAAGAGAAGTTACTCTAGAAGAAGATGGATTTGAAGGGAAATGGTGATCTTGCTATGACCTTTCTAAGAGCTAGAATTATGATTCCAAAATTATTAAAATTTCAGGAGGCAAGAAAAGCTGTAATTTCACATACAGAATATGAAACTGAGGGTAAGGAGAAAAGAGGCAAGCATAAGAACACATTAAATTATGAGTGTAAAGTTTAATAAAACCCAAAGAGATCTAAGCACAAATTATTTTTGTGTGTTAATCCTATTTTCTTTCTTATTTGCATTTAAATTGCACTGATTGAACCTGAGATGCTTTAAAAATTGCCATAGTTGAGCCTGCTTGGGTGTTGCTACCTGAATTTTAATGTCTTGTTTAGGCTTGAAAGAAACCCTCTTAACTGGGCAGAGCCAAGCATTATTGAGTTTTATTAAATAATTTTTTTTCTCAAACATGAACTTAATTTGTATTCACGTTTGTTGTCAAAATAGCTCAGCTTTGTGCCTAGAGTTGCTTACTACCTGTTTAATACTCTTCTTGGTACAAAGACAAATGCAAAAGTTATCACTCCCCAAAAGTGTGTCAAACTTGGGAAGCAAAAAGGAAATCACAGGATTTTTAATGTTATTCTGCAAATTAGTAGTTTTGTACATGCAGTGGGAGAGGTGGCAATTTCAGAGGAACTTGACTGAAGGGAAGAGATGTTTGAGGTTTGGTGGGAGTATGGGGTGGGAAGATAGGCAGGATATGTCTTGTGGACAAAAAAGAAAGATGGGAAGTAAATGAGTTTATTTAAAGGTTGCTGAGGCTGATACACTAATAGAACATAAACTGAGTAGGAACATGGTAAAATGCTCTATCAAATATTTACATTTTTGACGTTTGTGTGCAGGTAGTGTGTAGTGTTAAGATGACAATGGTCTTAGAAATAGGGTTGTGGTGGATCTGAATTTAAAAGTACATGCATCACTTAGGGAATGGATAATTTAGGAAGAACCTTTGTCCTTTTTTTGGTATTTATTTCATCTAATTGTTGTTCTCTCAGTTTCCTGGGTTTTTTTCTTATTTACTAATGTTCTATCTTTATAATTGTTTCGATTATGAATAGTAGTCTACAAGCAAGCCACGACATGTAGCACTGTTTTTCTTCCTTATGACATTTCTGCTATAGAGGCTTATAACTGTTGTGAATGTCAGAGCTTTCAGGCATGTTTCTGGGAAAGATGACATGAATTTTATAACCCGTAGACACCAGTTACTTCACATTGATGGGGATACTTTTCATGTCAAAATCTGGCAAAATCTCATTAGGTAATTCTTTCACTTGTGTTTATGTGGACTTTAAATGCTTTTTCTGAGGGGGCTTGTTTAGATGAGCTGGACTGTTCTCAACTGTTTTGTCAATTTTTAGAGACTGTTTATATGTTGCTTTGCTGACTGTAGCCTTGAAACTCTGTTTGTGAAACTAGCCTGTTCAAACAGCAGTTTACTATTTAATTACAAAACTTGATATAAAAATACTTAAACAAGCCTACTCTTATAGAATCTTCTTGTAAATGTGAAGTGAAAACAGACTTTATTAAGTATCTTTGTTTTTTTAAAGATAGATAGACAGACATCTAATTTGCTTTTAAAATTTGTCAAAACTGTATCAGTAAGTCCAAAGTCAGTTTTTGGTAAAAGTTGCTGATTCTTTGTTTAATATAATTCCATATGATTGGAAAGCAGTTAAGTTAAGCAGTGCCTTGTAAAATGACTAAGAGCTGTTGTAAGGAAATCATATAGTAGAATTATTTAGGTTGGAAGAGGCTTAAAGCTCCACTAGTTCCAACAACCCTACCATGAGCAGGGATATCTACAAATAAATCAGGTTGCTCAGAGTTGCATCCAGCTTGACTTTTGATGTTTCCAAGGATGAAGCATCTACCACCCCTCTGGGCAACCTGTTCCAGCATTTCACTATCCTTACTGTAAAAAACTTCTTCCTCTTTTAATCTGCCCTCTTTTAATTTAAAACCATTACCTCTTGGTCTATTGCAACAAGTCTTACTAAAAAGTCTGTCCCCAACTTTCTTCCAAGCCCCCTTTAGATACTGAAAGGCTGCAGTAAATTCTCTGAAATCTCCTGTAGGGACATAAAAGTGCACCAATGTAATCCTGACTGTTCATATATGGGAGTAGAAAGAGATTATCCTTTTATTCAGTACTAGAAGAATTATTCCCAGCTCATCTGACTTGACTCTTCAGCTTGGTGCCTTCAAAGAGAACTTCACATTGACTCTGGCATAGAGGGAGACTTTGTGAAGGAGGCTTAGTTCACCCATGTGAGTTTGATCTCCCGTCAGAGAGATTTTTCTGAAATAACTGCATTTCATTCTGCATACAAAGCTGTAACCTCGTTTCATTGCAGCCAAATGATGGAGATGTGAACTGAAAAGCAAATTAATTACCCGCTAACTACCGAATGGTGCCCTGTGCACAAACAGAAGGCGTTTACCTCATACCAGAGATGCATCGTGTAATAAATCCGACAGTTATGGCTTTTTGTCTTATCTTTCCCTGCAGTGTCCATGAAAGTGTTCCTCGCTTGTAACAGATGGTCAGAGCACAGCTTTGAAATTTATCTGGAGATGAAGCCCTGTTGATTCTATTAAAATTGAAGAATTTTCATGCAGATGGAGACAAAGACAGATTTATTGTTACAATTCCAATGATGAGGTATTTAATACAATGCCTTCCTTTCCTTTTTGCTTGCAGGTGATGTGCCTTCAGGATTTTTTTGGCGATGATGACATTTTTATTGCATGTGGACCAGAAAAGTTCCGTTACCAGGATGATTTCTTGCTGGATGAAAGTGGTAAGATGTAATTTTTAAATGTTTCCAATGAGAGTAGAGGGCAGATTTCCATATCATGCTAATTAAACTTGAATGGTATCACCTAGATTGATTTCAGAAATAGAAGAAATATTTCAATTCAAAATACTAAAAATAAGAGAATTGAAAGCTGCAGTAAAGATGTCTGCCTACTGCAGCATAAAACTTGATTTCAGCCTGAATTTCCCATATTGCATAAAAGTCGTGTTTAGTGGAATTCCTTTTTAATAAAGTCTTTGGCTTTGAATTTATTCTGTTTCTTTATCACAAGTTCTCAGGGTCCCGGTACCTACCACTGAGATTTAGTTAATGATTCACAGGTAATGTGATAAAGATAGACAGATGTGATTCTATATGGAAGGTAAATGTAATCAGCAAATGCAGACAAAGTCATCTGAGAAAATTCAGGGAGTTCTCTGTTTTTCAGAGGCTGACTAATGCAATAATGAAATCAATGTATGTAATCCTCTGAGGAAAATGCATGTTTTGTTTTCAGATAACTTTATTGTTAAAAAGCATATTCCTGACTTTGGAATCACTGTTGTAAGGAAAAAGAAGAAAAAAACTAACTATAGGCTTTGTGCATTTAAACAAACAAACAAAGCTGCCAACAACTTTGAATTTATTTTTGTGTAGAACGAGACACAGCACAAGTTTTATTGCTCCTACACTCTTCCTCAGTCCATGGTATCTTTGTAATCCATTGGTATCAAAATCTCTAATATTTTTTCAAACTATGAAAGGTCTGAAAGAACACTTGGCTGAAGAATCGGTCAGAGAAGATTTTGTTACAGCAGTAACCACAGTCATTATGTGCATATCTGTTTAGCTTCACCACTTCATCAAGGTTTTTGATGCAATTGTACTCTCACAGTTCAAGATGGTGTAATTGTATTTTTCTGACTAACCTGTGGAGCTGGAGGGCTTCTTGGTTTACCCAGATCCAGAAAAATGCTCCATTAGCTTGTGGAGGAGCAGAAGGCAACAACTGGCGCAGACTTGACCCTGTGGGTTGAAGGATGACTCTGAAAAAGGAGGTGTCTTCTGGGCACAGGAATGACCTTTTGTGTCAGGCACAGACAGAAGGAAGAACACCTTCTGCTTTCCTCTAGAGGACCTTATAATATGGAAATAAAAATCAAAGTAGAGCACCAGATCTCCTCTTTGCAGTAATGAAACTGCTGTAGTTGACTCTAAGGCAAAATGTACTAAAGGTGAAAAAGTAGCTTTAGCCATTTTTAGGATGGGAATTAGAAAGGTGAGGGGGACATTTGACCAGCAAAGGAGTTTCCCAGGTGGCTTTGTGTTTGGAAGGGAGGTCCTTGCCTTGAAGGAGAGGAGACCTGGATAGTTGACTGTGTAGTGTGGATTCACTTGTTCCTCTCACGTGAAAGATGACACTGGTGGCTTCCCACTGTCTCCTCACAGTGAAACCTCTGGCCATTTTTCCATCAACGAAACAAGAAATGCAGACAACAGATTTATCTAAATCCCTTTTGGAAGTATAT
This sequence comes from Polioptila caerulea, assembly GCA_013397295.1. Lineage (NCBI taxonomy): Eukaryota > Metazoa > Chordata > Aves > Passeriformes > Certhiidae > Polioptila > Polioptila caerulea. The sequence continues at coordinate 219,107 of VYXF01012166.1, read as the reverse complement.
AGCTGGTTTTTGGAGGTCTAGTGCCAAAGTACAGACATAGCCTGACTCTGTTTAGTCTTTGTTTGTCTGACATATCAACATCTCTTTGAGTAAGCAGTATCTTTCTTGGAAACTTTGGTGCTTAAAACCATTTTTTTACTGATCTTAAAAAAAGAGAATCCTTAAAATCTATGCTGAAAACAACTTTAGCTGTTTGTTGTAGTGTTTGCTTTTCTATCAGGTAAAGAATCAATGAACATTGACTGTTTTTTACCGCAGGAATGAAGAAAGGGGAGAATATCAGATTTCAGACTATGTGTCTAATTCCTTTGAGAAGTGTACATCAACTTTGCTCTCTCCTTTTCAGGAGATTTGGTATCAGAGAACTTGTTTACATTGCTTGCCAATAATAGCTGATGTACCAACTGCTATGCATCTAGTCAGCCTTCTCTTAGCAGAAGCAAATGTTGGAGAGAATTTTTTTTTTTTTGAAAGGAGCTTTTAACTTGTTTTGCTTGGCAGATGAAGTTTGTGTGATCACAGTGTGTGTCTGTGCATTCCTCATAGTTAATCTAAGAACATTACAATTATTAGGAAGTGCTGTCCAACTGTACAGGGCTTGTAAAGCCTTGTCTCTGCTTCCCTGAAAAGCATTGGGAAGCAGCACTGTTGGTTTGTCACTACATCCCTCCAGTACCTTCCAGGTTCAGCCAGATGATGAGAATAACAGTTAAGGTGTTGCAGCAGGAGGAGTAAAGAAAAGCGAAATTTGAAGACAGGAAAGAAAAGTAGAGAGAAGAAATATATAAATAATCTGGATCTGAGCTTTTGGGAACTACTTCTCAGGGAGGAAAAAGAATGCCATTGTTTTGTGGTCTGGGTTCAGAACTCCTGATACTAGAGATGAGCAAGAGGCAAAGCTGGGGGTTGGGAAGCCAGTCACCTATCCTGGGACTCATTGTAGCTAACGCTAGGTAGCTGCATGTAGGTAGTTGCCTGGGACTGAGCCATTCCCAGTAGATATCTTTCCCAGTAAATAAAAGATTTAATGACAAAGTAGATGGTAGATGTTTGGTTGACTCAGTTGAAAGTGGATATTTCAAAGAGTTAATATGAATTATGCTGCAGAAATATCTGGTTTGCTTCTCTAAAGGCATCTATATGCCTGAGGTAGCTGTTCTTTTTTACATTTTATGTTTTTAAAGTTGCTTAAAAAGCTTTTAGGATGAGATTAATTCCAGCCTATCAGACAGGAAAAGTCTAAAATATCACCAATTTGTATTATTTCTACTAATCTTTGTTTCTCCTGCTCCCATTGCTTGCTCTTGCCTTTGGATAGTATATTCGAAAAGCCATAGAATCAGAAATCTTGAAAAACCATGCTAGAAGTCAGTGATTCAATCTCCCCATTTAAGTGTGGAATTAGCATTCTGCAGTTAGTTTCTTCCATACTTGTCTAACAAGCCCCTTAAAGCCTGTGATGAGGAAGAATCTGTATCCTCCCAAGATATTCTATGCCATTGGTAAACTTCTTACTTTTTTTTCAACTGTCTTGCCCAGATTCCCTTGCTATAAATAAAATCCATTACTACATTTCTTATCTACTTTGACCATGGGAAGCAGATGATTCCTCTTTCTTTGAAAAAATCTGTGTACTCATCAATTTTCTTTTCTTTAAGCTGAACAATTAGGTCAGCTTTGCTTTGACTTCAGGCTCAAACCTGCCCTTGAATGAGGGTGTGTTTTCCTTCTTTATATCTTCTCCCTTCTCTGTTTTATGTCTTTCAGGAAGAGGCATTGCATATCCCCTTGGCAATCAGCTAAGAAAAGTCAGTTAATTAGGGACATGTCAAAGAGGAAAAAAAAAGCAGTCCTCACTATACATTGCAGTTTCTTCCTTGCCTGGATGTACAGATAGTTTTCATGCTAAACACACTGCTTATTGAATGAAATGCAGCAACAATAGGCACCATTCCCATCATAATTCCTAGCAATCATCTCCATATCTGACATGATTAATAGATACGATGGCCACACACACTTTCATCGTGAGAGCTGCAGATGGGACACAAGGATGCATGGGTGTGACCATAAAATCAAGAAGTAAATACTCCTTGTTTGTCAAGCGTCAATGGTGATGCTATTTTCATAGAAAGTTTCTAGGGGATGTGTAAGCACAAAAGCATTACATTAATGAAGCACACATTACAGCAGCTTGTAAGAAGAAAAATTCCTCAGCGTAGAGTATGGCAGTGTCTGCTTCAGGCATTGTTAGCTTTCAGTTTTGGAAACTCTCCCAGAAATCCCAGGTTTTCTTTAACTGATGGTTATTCACTTTTCAAAGGAGAAGTCAGAGGATGCTTTTCAATACCCCTTAGCTATGTGTTGGCAAAGATTAAGGTTTAAGGGCCACTCTCACAAAACTACTTGCAATCAGCTAGAATTTCGGCACCTAAACAGGATTTTACAATGTGAGTAACTCATGAGATTTACTGTAATTCAGAACATCTCCTTTGCTTATACAGATATTTCTTTCTCAGCACTGTAAAATAAGAGAGTTTTGAGGCTGGCAGTATCAGACAATTTTTTTAAAAATTAAATTTTTTTTTATGTTCTGTTAATGTTTTCTGAGTGCTTTGGAACCTTGAGAGTTGCACAAAGAGAGTATGGCAGACTTCATCACGTACTGAGGTGCATCATGTACAAAAGCTGCAATTTCAGCTGGCCAAAGCCAGTGTCTCTGCCTCCAAGAAGACTGTAACCAATATAGAATGTCTGGATGTGAAAACAACTGCAGATTGCTTGTCAAAAGCACATATTACTGTTATGGAAACAATGAGGAGAATGACTGTTTTAGGGGAAAATTAAGACTGGAAATTTGAAACCTAATTTCGCTTTGACTTTGCTGGCCTGTGTTAGTCCTCAGCTCAGCATCTCTGTGCCAGCAGTGTTACTGCTTCATCTTGCCAGCAGCAGACAACTTGCCAGGAAAATCTGAGTCCTGTGTTGTCCGCACACACGTGCGTGTGTGCATGGAGGCATGCGCCCGCATCCGATCCAGGAACTGCGGCTAAGGTCAGGGGTATCGTGTTCATCCCTGTTAATAGCTGTCATGTTTCTGAAACCTTCATTAATCTGCTCTTCCTAAAAGAGGCAGGAAGGGGAAATCGGTTATAGTCCTCATCTACCCTGATTTATAGGACAGAGACTGATGTGTTAAGCAGCTTTTGGCTGGACTTAGGAGTGGAGAGCATGCTGGCTGACTTACTCTGCCCTCATCAAAAACTTGTGCTTTGGCAATTGGAAAGTAATGGTGGGTTCTGGGGACTTTGAGATACAACTTTGCTTTCAACAGAGGCATAAATATAAAGTGTTCCACTGCAGTGTGATATTTTCAAATGTCAACAACTGCTGGGCCTTGGAAACAGATATTCTGTGTACAAGGAAGAAACAAACTAAGGCAGGAGAGCCCAGGCTCTGGCCGGATGGTTCAGAAAGGGAAGAAGGAAAGAAGCTGTTTTTCTAATGGCTTTGCATCCAATTCCCCCTTTATCTTCCAACGCCAGGACCTCCATCTTCATCTCCCCCCTCACGTAGTGCTGTCAGCAGTTGCACAGAACCCTCAGCTCCCTCCCGTTTGGCACATCAGTACTTGCCCTCATTCCCTTCCTCACAATAAGTACATTGCCAGGGTCTCTCTTTTATCCAGTAGTGGGATGTTATGCAACGTTCCCCAAAATTCTAACCCCTCACTGAGACCACCTATGTCCAGCTGTGCTGGAAGTACCTCCCTCCCTAGGCCTGTGCACCCAGCTCAGCTCTGGCTGCCTGGAAGTACTTGGCAGCGTGAGTGACTCACTTGTTTCTGTTGTGTTAAACTCTCAAAAGGAGGATGCTGATCTTCAGTTAAATACTCAGAGCAGGCTGTTAGCGTGATCGTCAGGTGGCTGTTAATATAATATCATGTGGCGTTCATTAAATAAAATCTGTAGTAGCGCTTGAGTCAAATGAGCTGCTCACATGAAAAATGCATTCACAGAAGTTCAGTTTTATTCTATGCAGCATTTCTCTTCTAATATATGCCTTTGTTATAGCTATGCTCTTGATTACAAAAGCCCAGTTCTTTATCTGTTGTCTGCAAATTTGCTTTCAATATTTTCCACTCACCTGTGTCTCACAGGTGTGCTTACTTGAGAANTATCTGTTGTCTGCAAATTTGCTTTCAATATTCTCCGCTGTGTCTCACAGGTGTACTTATTTGAGACATTGCTTCTCACCTTTCTGCCTAAGCATCTCTAGCAGAGAAAGCTTGGTCACTTAAATCATAAAATGTTTGCTTCCTCCCCCACTTATCAGATTTATAGACCTGAACAGGGGATGTTAGACCTTTCAAGAAGATGACATATGTGCTTTCCAGTCCAGATTTACTCTGAAATGCATGTCCCTTTCCCTAACTCCTTGCCATGCATGCATGTATATTTACATAGTTATCGCTTTTCATCCATATTGCAGTGAAGAAATTAACTGTATGTATAGCCAGGAAAAATTGTGGTCACTTACAGCTTACAAAACAGCCATTGAAGCTGGCCAAACAGTAGAACTGCAGTTAATGCTAATTCTTTCTGCTCATTGAACCAAATGTTCTTCAATATGTTTTCTGCTGTATTTGCTTCCCCTGATGTCTGTTAAAAATAACATGAATGAAATGCTATCCAATAAGCAGGAACTGGTGGAAATTCCCATTTTGTTTGCATAATGAGGTTTGAGTGTGCATATTCCTTCAACCTTTTTCAGCAATAAAGCTGATTTTGGATATAAAACTGCTAAAAACCTTGCGCCCAAAAATATCAAGGATTTCCTCAATAATATTTATATAGTAATAGATTGTATTTATTTTGGGAATTTATAAAACTTCAGCTTATTTCAAAGAAAAAAGAAATTGTTATTAAACATCATCAATACCGTTATCTAATGGACAAGGGAATTTAATCATAACTGCTAATGTTATTCAATAGAAACTAACAGAGCAGACTGAATATTTATTGGTTTTCTGTTGCTTGATATTTTTGCTCTTTCATTTTGATTCTTTCTTGTAGTTTCTTGAATATTTAGATTAATCAGGTGGTCCAGGAGAACATTTTTCACACAGAATATTTTGAGCTGTTTTCCCAAGCTGTGAACATCTCAGCTGTGTATCCAAATGCAGAAAGTGAAATTCCAATGTTTATGGCCACTTTTCTAAACAAATTTCCAGTTCTGGGGAATAAACACAGAAATTTGATACACACAATGGGGTAGGTCTTGGGACTCAAGCTCTTACTTTGACTGTCTCCTACCTATTCTTTTGCCATGGAAGTTGCTTTATTTTGCAGCCTTTGATGATATTCTAGTTTGTATAATATTCCGTTCAAGATCACAGGTTCAGTTTTGAACTTGTATGTTCAGTCGGATCCTCAGAAGATGGTAGCTTCCAAAATAGCAGCTTTCTCTTCTTTTTAGGAGAGATTCTTTGTTTTGCTTTTCCAGTTCTAGTGGTGATGGAAGCAGAGGATAGTAGCTGTATATCATAACCTACTCCATCAAGTTTGTTGAGTAGACTGGTGAAGAGCATAGAGAAGTTTCACATCAGAGGTGTTTAGAAATTACCTTTTCCTTATGTTTATCTTTGTGCTTTTCCTGTCTTGTTAATTAGTCAGGTAAAATGGAGCATACAGTATTGCTAATCTTGGCTAGTACACGTGTACTTTTCACAGTTTGCAGAGACTTTGTAATGCTGGAAACTATTAGAATCTGATCCCTTTCTGAAATGGTGTTCTGTTGCAGGAGATCCTTTGGGTGAGCAGTGTGGTCCCATTACAAGTTTGCATGACTCAGCTTTGAGATGAATATTTCTTGTGGCATCAGTGCTTCCTTTATTCAGGCCGAGAACCTGAGCGAACTGTGCCAACAGTGTATTAGGATGTGTCCTGGAGACCTCCTGTTTGCTGAGTGGTTGTACCAGAGATTTTATATGGAGATTAGACTCACTAGCATTAAAATTGGACTGACTTGCTAAATTGATCGCTGTAATTTTCTACTTTTCATTATAGATATAGGCCCTATACCTGGAGTTTTGTCATGTCTTGAGTACGTATGTGCACACTTTTTTTAGTTCCGGAGCTGTCCACATACTTTTATACTGGCAAAATATTTTGAAAAGAGCATAATTATTCAAAATCCAGAGTTACTTAGCTTTTAGAAAGTCATAACGTTCTGAAGGCATATGAGGAAAATATATTAATTCTTAATACTCATTAAAAGCCTTCTTTTGAAGTCTTATCAAACATAAACTTCTGCACAGCAGCTGAGAGAGAGTCAAACACAACCTGAAAAATATTTCAAAGTGATAAAGTCAGAAAGTGGATTACACTAGTGATAGATATTCATATTTATATAGTCATATGTATTCATTGAGATGGTGTGTATACAGACACAAATTTATCAGGTAAAAAGGCCAGCAGAAGATTTCTGAATAATGGCTGTGTTGGTCTATGCTGCAAAACTGGCAGCTCACAAATGTGTGCTGCAAGAGTGGTTTGCTGCTGTTATTTTCAAAATGCAGCCTAGAGAAATTTCCCATTGAAAACCTCCAAAGTCTTACCTGACAGCTCAGGTTGCTTCTGTGAACATTCACCTTGGAATAAACCTTTTTCAGAGCATAGCTCCCTGCTGGAGAACTGGATGCTAATAATATGCATAAAGTAATATAAGGCTGAGTAATCTTTAGGAAGTCTCATGTTGCCATGGAATTGAACACCCGTAGGTGGTAGGTCATGGAGCTCTGATTTGGCTTTTTTTATTCTTCAGTCAGAGCTTTTTAAAATTTTGTTCCAGAGGAATTGCAACCCTTGCTTTGTTTGTTTGGTTTTTTTTTTTCCCTTTTGAAATAAAATCTTCTAGGGATTTAAAATTTAATAAAGCAAGAAGGGGGCTAACATGAGATTTGATTCTTTCAAATGATGGATCTGATCCAAGGAAAGTTTGTAGAAGATTCCTAATTATTCCTAATGGAGGGGAGAGTAGTTAAAAGACAAAGAAATTTAAGTTGCTTAGTCTTTTCTTTAACTCTGAAACAGAAAAGAGAATTTTTTTCTCAGCTACTTAGAACTGTTAAGATTATGTAGCAAAAAAAAAAAAAGACTACTTACAGAGTAAGGGAGTTTCTGATGAGGACACCATGTTCAGGAAGCGAAAAAAAAAAATCCTGGAAAAGAACAAATTTGATGAAGCTTTATACAAACTATTTCTGTCTTAAACTGTACATGCTCTTTCTGTTTTGCAAGCACATATTGATGTCTGCAGAATAAGTGACTTTAGAGAACAGAATAGATTTATTTTTGCAAAGCAGTTGCTGTAACTGCAGGGCTGTAAGATAGGCAGCATTCTTTTCTGCTTGAAAATATAAATTTGGAAACCATTGGAAATATACAATAGGGAGCCTAACTTTGGGATCAATTAAATATTTGAAATTGACTTTAAAATGGAGTTTTTAAATTAATACTTAAGCATTTAATAATAAGGACAAACATGCATAGATAAAACAGGATACTTTTTAAAAATCACTTTAGGGAGGGCCTCTCTCCTGAGATACTTGTAGGAGTCTTCAGGGATCATAGCTCAGACTACATGCAGACAGATAGCTGTGATAGTTCTTAGCAGCAGGAGAAATTCGAGCATATTATGAGATGCATTAGACTTCCTAGTGCATATTACAGACAAAATGCTACTAGTGCTAACTGGGAACGTTTATCTATTTAGATTTAATGCCATTAATAATAATGATATGACAAAAAGAGCTGGAAGGAAGAGCATTAGATGATGTAATCATATATTGATTTCATTTATGTTGACCAGAAAACTAAACCAGTCTAAAAATTAAAGATTTTATCACATTAAGAGGGAGAAATTTGAAAATTCAAAAGAATTAGTCAGTGAAGTTCCTTAGACTTAAGAGTTTGGGGACTTGAATGTTGGAGGAGGTTTGGAATTTCAGCCAAAGAGCAAGCCAAAAGCTGTCTTAGGTTTGCATCTGTCCAAAATATATTCATAAGGCTCCAAAGTTCAACTGGCAGAAAATGGAAAGCCTAAAAAGAATTGCTTAGTAAAAATGTCTATACCAAAACCTAGCAATGGAAATAGTCATATAGTCATATTTGCAAAAATTCTACTGATTTAGAGTAAAGATTTTAGCCAGATGTGGAGATTAAAAAAACCCACAGAGACACAACAAACCATCACAAACTGAGGTCATGATACAGTGTAGGAATTATGGATCTACTATCTCAATTTTTTGGCTTCTATAGCCAGCAAAAAATAAAATACATAATGGGATTAAAGCCCCCTTTCTAATCAGAATCTTTGTAGAAATGCAAATAACTTTCCCAGAGAATAATGCAGAAGTTGAGTCAGTTGCAAAGTGTATCGTGTACAAGACCTGTCACTGTTTAGGAAAAAAATAGCTTGTACAGGCTATTAAGACAGTAACAGCATTTAGTGCTCTGCACCTTCCTGTGAAGCAAACCCCCTGATATTAGTAAAGTTTGTCTGTCATTTTTTCTTGATCTGACTTTCCATATTGAATAGAAATAGTCTCTTTGAGTTTTCAGAGGGGACATCATCCTATGAATAAACTCCTGTGTAAACTTCAAAACACTCCTCTGACCAATCTCTGAAGTATGCTGTGGTACACAGAATGAAAGATGGTTTCATGGGCTATTTCCAACCCAACACGCATTTTCAATCTGCAATTATTTAAACTTTCTCAGAAGGAAAAAAAAAACCCCATCACTGGAACTTTACACACCTCAGTAAGTGTTGTGGTGTTAGCAGATGTTCTTAGTAAAGCCACATTTTCCAGATATCCCACCGTTAGCCAATTGCCAGGATGACTCAGCCTGTTTACTTTAGTTTTATCTAAATAATTATAGTAAAATGTAATTGCCTGAACCAGATAGCGTTCAAGGAGAGCCCATTAATATTAGAGGCAAAAGCTGCCTAGGGATTTTTAAATTAGAGACAGCTCTGGAGTCCTTGACATTTTTTAACTTGGGAGACTTAATTTCTGGGTTTCCTGTTGATAGGTAAAGCAATGTTGCCATAAGTCTGCTTGGTGCTGTCATGGAGGTTGAAGAAACAAAAGTGTGGGTGGTCTGAGAACTGTGTGTGCCTGAAGATGGCAGGTGGGTTCTGTGGCCCACCTTGCAGCGCAGCTCGTGCTGTGAGGCATGAGAGTACAGGTGTGAATATTGGTTTAACATCAGCATATAAGATTGCTTTGCTTTAGTAGGAGTGCTGTCTTTAATTGTGTGGTGCATGGGGATTTGTCTGTAAAAAGTAACTGTTGAGAAGATCCATACTGTAATAAGTTTGAATCTCCAGTCTGGCCTTTTTTCTTGTATCCATTTGTAGATTCTTTAGGCTCTGGTTGGTTTGATATTTCTCTAATGTTGGAACTCAATATTTTTTTCTTATGCCTGAGAAAATTTGTTAAAAATATTCAAACTTGCTAATACTTGACAGAGTAAACATTCCTACCTTCCTTTTTTTTCTTCTTCTTTTTTTGAGGGCCTCCCAAGTATTGTCATTATTTTAAAAAGCCAAAAGCCATTACAATACCAGGTGGTTTAATTTCTTCAGAACATCATTTTATGATTTTGTTCTTTAAAAATTTCTGCCTGCTAACTTTTAATACTCTTATTACAGGCAGATTTGAGATGCTAACTAGAAAAAAATCAGTCTGTAATATTTTCAATTCCTTGAGGTATGTTAAATAACTTCATGGGCTGCAAGAGAGCCAGCGTGTGCCTCTTTAACTTTCTTTGAAACCAGACCTACTGCAGCAGACACTTACATAACAGCTTGTGTTTAAATGGAACAAAAATACAGCTTTTATAACTCCTTCTCTATTTTTTTAAATAATTTTTTTTTAAGTTTCATCTCCTTTTCCTACCCCTTATGAGCAATCTACACCTACTTACATGATCCTGCCAACCCAAACTCAATTCATACCAGTTACACACATTAGAATTTGGAATAATTGCATTCTTTGGAGAAGTGTGTGATTGGTAGTTGGTGAATTAGTCTAGATTTGGATCTCACTTTTTATAGGGAAATCAGAGGCATGGTGTAAAAAGAGCCCACTGCCACCTCCACAACACCCACACCTTCCCCACTGCCCTGAGATATAACACTCTTTTGGATGGATGGATAGATGGATGATGTTTGATAAAGGACAAGATGAGAGGAAAACCTGCAGGAAGTGCAAAATAAACGTGACAGTAGTTTCATAATCAGTACTTTAGGTGCACAGCAAGGTAGCACAGAACAGCTGATATTTTTAACAGGGTTCCAAAATACCTGATATTCTTGTCATGGACAGAGCTGTAACTATAGCTTAAAGCCCTACACATGGATAGAGCTGTATGAGGGACGAGAACCAATGACTTCCTGGTAGACGAAAATAATCTGATTCTTTCTGGCACTGGTCCACATTTTCCACCTCCAAAACAAGTCTCCTGACATTTTGCATGCAGGAAACAAGACACATGAAACTGAAGAGGTAGGAAACAGGAAGGTGCATGTGTCTACAGTCTAGTAAGTAAGGATATGCATCAGGGAGAAAATGCACTTCCATTCAGCCCTTTGCTTCCTAGGATAGTTTGCAGTGTCTGTATCCACCATCCCTTACAAGCAAAAATACACAGGCATTAAACATTAATTGTCATCTGTTTAAGTAAGTGTCCTAATTGGCAGGTAATGGAATGAAGCCCCTTTGTGGGTGCTCGTGCTGGCCCCATTGACTGGCATGGCCATATCATGTGTCACTTTGTCACCCAGGTGGAACACAGTCTTGGGAATCTGCTTTGCATCTGTGAAACTACTTTGAGAGTGAAGGAATCTTAAACTTTGAAAATGACAATCCAGAGCCAGGAGACTTCACCCTTTCTTAAGTTGCATCCATAAACCAAAATGCCATAGGGATAGCTCTTTAATCACACCAGTACTTTCAGTTTTGTGTTTAGAGGTATCTTCGTTCTTATTGCCAGTGGACTTAGACATTCCATATACATTAAGTAAATGGTGATCTTCAGTTAGTACAGTGCCTGTTTTGGTTTTTTTTTAATGGAGATCATGTGGGTGAAAAGAGAATTTATGATTACTTTTACTTTTAAAACCGATTAAACAATATCCTTCATGCTGTGTGAAATAAATATTTTTCTCCTAATTTTTTTCTGGAGTTGTATGATCTACCCATATATTTCTCATTTTTCTGTGAGTCAGACAGTTCCATTGTCAGTGCTTTGTGAACCTATACCAAATTGAAAGTAATTTTTATTGGAAAAAAGAATAAAAGTATAGAAAAGTATAACTTGTAAATTACTTAAGAATGACTGTGTTTCACATCTTATAATCACACCTTGTACAAAAAAAATGTCACTACAGCAGTTATTTAACTGCTCTTAAACTCACTGGGACATTAACATAGCAAAGAAGGATTTCCTTACAAACTGGTATTGTGCAGATAGTCCAACAAGCTGTTGTAGGTAATTTGAAGACACTTGTGCCCAAGCATTGAAAAAAATTAAATTAAGAGTCCAAACCCAGTACAAATCGTGTGCTGTTATTCCTTTTCTGCTTTGCAACATTTAAATATATACTTTACTCTTCATCTCTCCATTTATGCCTAGAATTTCTGGAATCTGCATCAGGTTGAAAGATGCTGCGTGCATTTAAATTTTCGGAACTTTTTGGGCGCTGAAGTAGCATGTGGCCTTGTTAAAAGACAAAAAATTCTTACTGTGTTGCACTTGTGTCTGGTAACTGGTCTGAAGAGTGAAGTATCTTTGGAAGGAGCCAAGCCTTTGTTAGTTAATGTCAGGGTTGAGAGTTTCATAAAGTGATTCATGAGTTGATATATCAGCTGACTCCTTTCATGGGAACCATGGTTATTCATGAGCTCTGGTGCAGAAAGTCTTATCAAGTACTTTGTGTCTGGGCTTCAGGAATGTGCTAAAAGGCTTTCAGTCATCAAGTGACCCCAGAATTAGTGGAGAACATGCTTTTTTTGTCATCTCAATCCTTTTCTGGGGTCCTCTCTTGAGCATAGCCTTCTCAGCCCCAAGGTTTGGTTCTAGCTGAGGTCAAACTCCCATTGCAGAAGTGCTGATGAAGTTTTCTAGCTAAAATAGGAGTTTCCTTGATACTGTGTATTTTGGTGTTGCATTCGAAGTAAACCTAATAGGTCATTTTTTTTGAGATTGTGCATTCCTTGGATTTTTACTGTGTTGAACGCTAATATAACTTGCATTGCATTGGACATCTCCAGTGAGATAGGATGCTGAGTATTTCCTCCTGTTACTTTTATGATGTCGTTATTTCTGACTCTGAATTTGATCCAAGTGCTTTTTAGGTATTTGGAACTTGCTATAGGTGACAGACATTTACTGAGGGAGATACAATTGTATATATCAGGAATTGCTTGTAGTACAGAGGTACAATAGGCCTTGTTTGAACGGTTTAATATTGGTACAGTGCAAAATAGGAGTCTTTCTAAGATCAAGTGGGATATTCATTAGTATTTTTAATGGCTCTTCTTTTAAAATATAAGGGTAAATGCTTCTAGCCTGAGACTGTACCAGCCTAATTCTCTCAAGATCTAGTATATGAAATCACAAGATCTGAAAGACTATAGAGAAACTCACAATTATCGTTTTTGTTGCAGTCTCTTTCATACCATTCCATAAGAATGAATCCTGAGTTCCTTCAAAATGCTGGAAATAGATAGGTCTTGTAGCTACAGGAAACCAGAATAAAAAAGCTCAGTGATTGTTATCAAGAAAGGAGGCATATATATTGTCAGTAATGGAAACTCTTCAGGGGATGTTTACCAGCAGCCCTTTTCAAATGACATTGCGGTGGTTGGATGTAAGTGAGGTTTCCTTTCTAAAACAAGCAGTCTCCATTAAACTAAAGGAATGTTGTTGTTGTCCCAGGATATTGACATACCTGTGGAGTGTTCTTGCTTTATTACTGGAAGTTATAATGAGGAGACACCTTCTTCATACACCCAAAGGAATGGCAACATATCAGTTATTTGTGATGTATAGAAATATCTATATCTGTGTTTTCGCATTACCTCTTCATATACTTTTTCTATATTTGAATGGAACAATGAATATGACTTTGTGATGAATTTGTTCAGGAAATAATAGAACAGATTAGTAGGAAGGCTGCAAACGAACTTTCCTGCTCTCCTAAGAGACCAAGCTTCTGAAAAATGCTTTCTGCTTATCTGGTAATTCTGGAGAAAAAGTCACCTGTGGACATAATTTGAGAAATAATGTCCATGATTAATTAGATTGTGGCTATTAGATGTTGGCTATGGCAGAGATTTCAGATGAGCAGTTTCCCTTCTCAACAGAAAACAGAGAAAATTTCTCATCATAAACATTTACCTTATAAGCACATAATGGATGCTTTCTGAATGATATTAGAACATAATTCTCCTTTAAATGGCCCAGAAGTCCTTTAAGAGAAACTACCTTTCTCAACAGTTCCTAATGTTACCTGTTCTTACACAAGTTTTTCTGACTTTGGTGGCTGATTTTCACCACGTTTTCCAGAACTTTTCCTGCCCTCCTACACACATATGAAATAGACTTCCTGGACTCACCCATAAGACTTAGGTTTCACATCTTTCTACATTGATATTACTTAACTTCCTTCTGATAGTCCTAATGGTGCAGTTAGGTGGATGGGCAACAGAAAATAATTGTTGATTAACATGAGGGGAAGTATCTTTCTCCTCCTTTTTAAATAATGTACATGAATATTTCTCAAAACTATTTAAAGCTGCTTTCATGTCTTTATCTTCCCTTTGGGAAATAGTTCATGATGCTACACCGAGCTCACAATGTCCTTTTTAATGACAATGATACTTTAAAATACCTTTACTCACACCATGTACAAATTCAGGTGAACAGAAGTATTTAATTAGACACTGGATTTTTGATGTCTGTGTTTTTCATGTGTGGCTGACATGAAAATTTGGTATTTTAGCGTTATGGAATAGTTTGGGTTGGAAGGAGAATTCAAAGCTCATTTAGTTTAACCCCCTCCTGCCAATGAGCAGGGACTTTTTCAAGTAGATCAGGTTGCCCAGAGTCCCATCCAACCTCATCATGATTGTTTCCAGGGATGGAGCATCTACCACCTCTCTGGGCAATCTGTTCCAGGGTTTCATCAGCCTCATGGTAAATATCTAGCCTAAATCTACCTTCTTTTAGTTTAAAGTCATTACATCCTGCTCATATTTCTGTATGGCTCTGTCCAGACATCTTAATACTTCCTTTTTGTCAAATTCTTCACAACAAAGATTGCACATTTTTATAGGAGTGGTCAGCACCTCAGAAATGGGAACAACTTCAGTAAACTAGTAAACACATGTTTCTAGGAGAACAGGAAGAATGACAGGAAAAGGGATCCTCAGCCCAAAACACAATTTTTGTCAGTTCAAGTGCATCCTTTCTTTAGCAACATACACTTGCTGTGCATTTATCATTAGAGGTAACATTGCTGTCAGGCCTCCTGCTTGGAAAGTGTTTAGATGCCACACATTATGTGTATTAAAGTGCCTAACTAGACAGAATAGGATTGCCATCCTTGCTAGTCTAGTTGAAGCTGGCCTCATTTTCTTAAAGTAGCCTGTGATCTGCAAACCCAGTAATGAAGAAGGAAAAATGAAATGAAATGAAACAGTAATATGTATCTCCTGGGTATTTCAAAGCTAGAGAGCACTAATTAAAATCTCAGATTTAAATATATGTTCCTTAGGGTATGAAACAGTGCATAGGTTAGCCAGAAACTATAACTTCACAGATAAACAGGGCCAAAATGAAAATGTAATTGTCTGAGGCCAGTTAAATTGGGTGTTAGAAGGATTTTATTTGAATAGATGCTGGTTTGTACATCTTAATATATTATCTGTGCTGTTAGATACTTAAGCTGTAAGATGCCAAAAGATTACCAAAGGTGGTTCAGCAGTTACTGTTGTTCTCTATGCACTGTGTTGAAGCTGTGCCTTCTTAGAATGTAACCCCTCCTCTAAGCAAAGTGCCCCATCTCTGCTGGCTCATCTCATCACAGGGCAGGGGATAATTCAAATTGTTTAGGAATGCTGGTGAGAAGCCATTTGTGCTTGATGCTCAAAAAATTCTATGCTAGTAATTTTGCCCTGTCCTCCCCACCTTCCAAGTTTCTCCGAAGGAATCAATTAGTTCACGTGTTTGCCTTTACCCTCATGTTGTAAGCAACTGAGGGGTAATGCGTGGTCTGTGATAGAGGAGGGCAGAAAAAGAAATGATGTGTGGGAACAGCTAAAATTGGACTATTATGAGACTAGATACACTATAAGGAAATAATTAAAATACTTTCTGGATAGACGTACACGTGTGCGCTTACACAAATGGGAGCAAAACTTTAATCACCAGTATACAGATTCCATTGCTGAGGAATGATATTCCTTTAATGACCTATTGATTTTCACTTTCCTTTTTTAGAAGGTTTCATGCAGTTTGGCTTTGTTTTGCTTTTTGAAGATCAGAAGTTGAGTATTACTATTGAGTATTTGGCAAAATTTTACTATTTTAAAACATTCCTTTTAAAGAAGTCTATGAAAAAAAATAAAACAGATGTTTCAACTAAAAAAAAAAAAAAAGGAAAAACCTCTCCAAATCCAAAACACTGTGCAATGGTACTGTACAAATATTAACTAAATCAGACTCACAAATGTAAGGGAATTCAAACTATGTTTTACTTCATAATTACTTGGGTCCCCCAGTGCTTCAGTGTGGCTGTTTCCTCCTTCCTCTGCTGTCTCCTACAGGACAGCCCCAAGAGTACAAAACAGCGAACTCCAGGTCACTTTTCCACACAACCATATGGAACAACCATAGCCCCAGACTATCAGAAAAGGGAAATTGGAAAGAAAGTTCTGCCTCTCACCTGATAGTTCCAAATGAGAGATGCCCGATGGTGGTAGTACAACATGGCACACCCAGCCATATAGTCAATGAGCAGAAGCTGTAGAGGAGATGGATCTTCCATTATGCAGGCAGGATCTTCAGAAAATATCTATGGTTTGAAGGCTTTTAATCACATGGAAACACTTCTAGGGGTTTGTATTTTGACCATACCTTTGCTTTTCCGCATATCTGTCTAAATCAAAGGAAAACTGAACTTTATCAGTGAGACATTTTAGGGAACCAGTTTGGGGAAAGTTCTGGTTCTGCTTCCTTCTGACCATTAATGCACTTCCCCCTCACCAGCTCTATCTTTGAGGAATCAGTTGAGGACTTTCAACTAGGGTAAGTCAGTCTGAGGACAGGCAGTAAACATGGAAGATTTCAATCCACATTTAAGGTGTTCATGAAGATTTGTAAGAGACTGATAAACAACATTTCATAATGGGAAGCATCAAGCAGCTTCAGCTGTAACATTGAGCTGAATGTTCAGCTGAAATGAACTGTTCTGTTCCACTTAATGTAATCTCAATAATGTGTTTTGCAGTAGAAAGGAGGGCTCACGATGCGGTGTAGGCAATATTGTACACGTGAGTTGTGAAGAAACAAAAGTTGCTGGCACCAAATATCTTACCTTTTAAATGTGGCAATGTGATAAATATGAGTCAGAGAACATAATAATTTGGTGTTTCTTTGTACATCTCTTGACATGCACTTCATCAGAAGTACAAAATTTTAAAATTGCTGTTTTATTTTAAAAAGTTATTTTAAATAGTGCTACTAATTACCAGTGCAAGAAAATCTTTGTGTATTTTACATTGGCATATCAGTGAAGTATGGTGTCTGGAGAATGACACAAAGCAGCCATATAGGACTTCTCCTGCAATCTTTAGCCCAAGGACCAAAGTCCTCAGAAAAGTCAGGTTCCTGGAGATGTCTGAACACATAAACCATCAAAGCAAAAAAAAAAAAAAAAACCAAACCCAAAACAACATAATAGAATTTACTGGGCATCTTTTATGCCAAAGAATTCTGTGAAAATGTTCAAAAATTTTTAATGCGTTATCAAAACCTAGGAGTATGCGCTGGCTTTGGTAAAAATAAAGAAAATAGACGTTTGTATTATTAAAATATTTTGTCTTTTTCCTCACTCCAAAAAATTATAAAAGTTTTTAGCTTGATATTTGAACTGCTCAAGAAAAGGTAATTTTAAAAGTAAGTTATATTGAGCTAAAAGCCTTTAAAAGATGTAGAAATGAGAAGTTAAGTTAGATTTGTGCAACTTCTGTTATTAAATCTGAAGCCAGAAATAGAATGCAACCCTGGCATTTGATTTTTAGCCAATAGATATCTTTGGACTGAAAAAGTAAGTTACATCTGTCCCTCTGCTGAAACTCTGTCTTTAGTACCCTTTCTTCTCATAATGCCAAAGTACATGTTGCAATTTGACAGGTTTGGAACAATGAAAATTAGAAATTAGCTCCATGGTGAAAGAAGACTATTTTCTAGCACCATGTGATTGTTAATGGTGGCTTCAGCAAATATCTTTGGCAACCCAGAGGATTTAAAACAACACAAAAAGTAGTCAAAAATGCTGTGATAACAAAAACATGACATATAACAGTATAAAATGTGATGCTAGCAGCTTTCTTGACTTGGACATAAAAAGACTAGTCTTAGGCTAGTCTAGACTCTCCCTTTGCCAGGACACCACTGTTCTTACAGCTGGCACTGGTGGGCTTCCCCTCATGTAATCTCCTCTAATCCTCTATTTGGTGTCATCTGCTTGTTCTCCAGCTGCAGCCCCAGTGTTGCTTGTTTTGTATACAGCCCCTAAAATCTGATTTGTCTTGACTGTCCATTCCTGGCTGGATCACAAAGTGTTTTTTGCATCCTTCTTCACTTTCACCCTTTACAGATTCTGCATAGCTGATCACACTTCTTCACAGTTAGCTCCTGTATTTTCCCCTCCCAGTTTCTCTTCCTACTCCTTCATTGCCTCAGTGTATCATCACAAAACCCCCACCTATTCCTAGGGGAGAGGGGAGAGAGGAGAGAGACAGAATAAGCCTCAAAATGTGATAAGATGCTGGTAGACAGTTAAAGATGTTCTTCAAAATTGTTACTGAGTCAAAGCTTCTGTGTCCTGAGATTTTCGCATGAATGCTGTTTCTCAGATCACTTAATTTTAAGATTTTACTGATATTTGAAACAAAAGTATCCTATGTTCTTTTCTTTTTACTGATAAAAACTATTGTGGTGCAAATGTGAAAAAGGATATGTATTTACCTTAATGGGAGAAACTATTATAGCAAAGTCTTTCAATGTTTTCTTTTTTTCTTCTTGTAACTCAAATCAGATTGGGTCTTTCTTATTTTTTGTGCTTTGCCTTTGATGGTCTTACATGTTAGGGGTGACCACTAGGATTTCCTGCTTACGATGTTTGTACTGCTTGTGGTACAAGCAAACTCACTGCCAAAAAAAGAAAGCTTGATTACAAGTTTGGAATATTAGAAGAGGGTGTTTTTTGGCACTCTTACCCCTTAAGTAAGACTTACTTCAATTTTCTTTTTTCTCCTGTTTAGAGTAAAAAAAAAAAAGCAAGCAGACAAACAATGTCATTAAAAAGAACCCTAAAATATCATTGCAGTCATATGTATAGTTTATCTAAGAAAAGAAGGAAAAAAATAGGAAGTCTTATTAGAAGGTTTGTGGACAGTCAAATATAATCCAGGAGGAACATCATCACCTACTATATAGTGACATAACTCCTTCATGGTAACTCAATTTAAATCAAGATGTTCAAGCTGAAAGTGTGCATTGAAGTGTGCATATTAAACATCTGCTGTTTAAAAAAAGTCTAAAAATATTTAGAGAGGGAAATAAACTGAAAATTTTGCTTCCTGTTGTTTTATCCTTTAAGACATTTAGCCCTATAGATTGTATATGCAAAATTCCTTATATACCAAGGCCATTTAGTTATGGAAATCATAAAACCTAGGATATGAGATATGGTATTAAAAGAAGACTATTTGCTAAACCAATCCAGTCATTTTCTTTTGGGTACTCAACATGATGTACAGGTAGAAAGTTACAGAAATTCGAAAGAAATGAGGGAACAGTTTTGTAAAAAAAGATGGAAAAAATGAGTGGAACTGGGTTGCTTCTCGGGTTTTTTTTATAGCATGCTTTGAGAATAAATTTTCTTTACTGGTGCATATGCCGAAAGAATCTTTTGCTTCAGTCTCTCTGCATTGCTCTCCAAAATTTGAGGATGAGGGACATAGCTCTGTTTTTCCAGACTTGTTTACATGAACAAAGGTGCCAAATTACTAGCTTTTTGATAGGTAAATTTGCAGAAAAAATTACCCAGCTTGGAGAAGCTCAAGGTTCCCCAGGGTGAGTGCAGAGGTTCTCATTACTTTGTGCAGCATGGCTCATCTTCAGGCCATGCAGCTGCACAGTTTTTGAGGTTACTCTTACAGTGTGAATCTAGGTCCTGTATCTGACAACAGCTTAAACCAATTGGTTCAGTATTCTTTCCCTGTAAGCTGAAAAGGGGAAAACAGATAAGAGTGTCCCTTTGCTCCTTTGCTGCTTAGTAGATTGTAGACTAAATCCAGAGAAGTGAGATATAAGGCTTTTGCTTTGTGTAGGTGTTCTCCACTTCTATAGTACCAATACGGTAAAATCACCACACATTTTCCCACCCCCTACGTACATAAAGAAAAAATAGCTTACGCCTGAGATGTAAAATTAATCTTGTGGAGATCAGCAGCATGTTGCTTTCCTCAAATTCTATTGCTTCCATAGAGATTCATTTTCCATTTCAAATTGCTAGGAGAGCCATAAAATATTTAGATAGCTACGTCTGTAGAAATCTTTTGTTGGATACAATTGAGTCCAGATATAGACAGTTATCTGCAGTTATCTTTGGAGTCTGAATCTATGCAAACTTAAAAAAAAAAAAGCAAAACTGTAAACCAATGATAATATCTAAAATTAATGCTATAGAACTTTCCGTATTATTTAAACTAACTTTCAGATTACAATGAAATTAATTGCGCATTTGCCATAGTAATGAAAAGCAATGCACTGTATTAAACCTAGGTTGAATGTAGAATTCTTTTGATATAAAAAGCTTTCTCACCAAGCTGAACTGGAGAAACAATGCACGTCTCTTGCATAACTTCTGCAGGTGTTATCAGCTACTTTATTCTCTCCATGGTGTAAATTAACAAAAGAAAATGTAGCATACACCCTCTTGAGCTACACAGACATATCAAAAATTGTGCAGAGATAGACAAAGATAACAGATCAGACAAAATTCTTTACAGTCTCCTTTGAACTACAGTCCATCAACAAAAACCTTGCCTTTTCAGTCAAGGAGAGGAAGTACCAAGGATCCCCATGTTGCTGTGACAATTGGCTGCTCTGTACTTCACCAGGACTCTGGTATCTGTGCTGGAACTTCGCACATCTGAGCGATACATGCGCATTTCTGTCCTGAAGAAGCACAGTTCCCCATCTGATTCCTTGACTTCCTCTTGTCCTGGCTCTCATGCAGTAACCTCTCCTGTCTTAAGAGAAGTTTAATGTTTCCTGTGAATTTTCTTCAAACAAAGAGTCCATTATTTAATCCCGTGCACCCAGCTGTTCTAGTTGGACTCCGGGAAGGGGTGTGGGGTGAAGAGGAAGTCAGAAACAGTAAAACTTTCATAAATGGCTGTTCTTTTGTTATGTCTTTTGAAAACGGAGTAGTGCCCGCTGTGTTCCATAAACACGTGCCTTGCATGAGGTACAAGCCAGTGCATTTCATTCAAGCACATCTAAATATTAGGGGGAAACCAGCATGAAGTTATGGTTGCAGGGAAAATTTATGGGGAAGAAGAAAGACTTCTGCCTAGTTCAGTGAGTAATAACTCGATTGATCGACATTTATAGGGTAATATTGAAAGAGCAAACAAATGTAAGCCATTTAATTAGGAAATCAAGAAAAAAAATAACAGGAATGAGAAAGGAGAAACTGAAGTAGACATGTACAGCAACAGCTATAAAAATATCTGTTGAGTTACTCTTCATAATGAAGAATGGGGAACCCAGCATCTGATTCACACAAGGTTTCTCTCAAGTTGCAGATCGCAATAGTTGTGCCAGTGTAAAACTGGGAATTATGTATCTGTGTGTGTCTGACGTGCTTTGTGTGGAAGTTCTGAGTGGATGTTTGTAATAGTTTGTCATTAGGGGATGTATAATCCTTCCTCATAATATCACTGCGTTATCCTCATCCACCATGAATTCAAACAAAACGTATCAGTCAGTGTATGTGTGTATGCTACCACATTAATAATAATTTGCAGCATTATAGGGGTTGTTTCAGCTGCCTGATTCAATATGGGAAGTCAGTGAGATTGTAAATCATGGAACAAATTATCTTTTATCTTAAAAAAGAGTGAAAACACTGCTGTTAGATTTATGTGAATGAACATATGCTTTTGCACCTAGATGTTCTGAAAGCAAATTAGTAAAACAGCTTTCTATACAGATGACTTTTGAGTTTTCAGAAAAATAGTTAAAAGAGTGCTTATACTTTTTAGGGGTTCTTCTTCATTTTTTATCATCCTGTAATTAAATAAATAGATTATGTTATAACCCTTTAAATTCCTTTTTTAAAAGTCTTAATTATTTACTTGGTTGACTTTAAGGTTTGAATATAAAAGCAATTTCAGTAGCTTGAAAAGTAATCACACATCAGCTCATATGTATAAATTGTGCATGTATGCATAATTAAATCTTCTATTGTAGGCTCAGCCAAGCCACGTTGCATTAAATCACTTTTACTATGCATATATGCAGACAGTGGCTCTGACTCGGTTGCCACTCAGCAACTGGGTAAGCTGCAGTAACCTGGTCATCTGCTTGAGCCCCTTTTCTCTTTTGAAATTTCTGTTTTAAAACAGACATAATGAATTTTCTCATTTCTTTTGCTCTTTAAAAATACTATTTCTATTTCAGCTAGGCAGGGATCCAGTTTTTTTGGAGAGGTTGCATCAGCCAGGTTCTGCACATTAACTTGGGGCCACAAAGTGAGAGGGGTTACTTAGACCTGTGTCCACAGCTGTGGCTCATACTGCTGTGAAAAGAGAAGTCAAAAGTCCTTCTCTGTTAGAGGCATGGGGAGAAAGAGCACTCATCAACGAGCTCAGCACAGACCAGCACTGTGGAGCCATGAAACAATCTCCTGCCCACATGGGAGTCTGCAGGAAAGGGTGGGAGGTTGACAGCTTTTTGGATCTGGCCCCATTTCATCTTAATCTGCTCTGGCTCCTGATCTTTTCAAAGTCTCCCCATTGTGCGTGTGATTTCTGCTAAACACGCAGAGAAATTTTTAAGATCAAGACCATATGATATAGCAAGATTAATCTACCCTTTGGCCTTCACCTTTCCCTCCCACTGGGGCTGAGATTTGGTTCTGCTAATTTGTCATGTTACATTTTTTCTTCTTCTTCTGCCATCATTTTTTTTTCTCTTCATGGTTCACCTAAATTGGGGACTTTAACCCAAACACTTTCAGCCTATAATGAAGATAAATAGATTTCTTTATGTCCACTACATGAATTTTGAAGACATCTTTGTTTATTTCACCCCGTTTTAATATGGAGAATTTGTAACTCATTTGTAGAATATAAGTGTTTTTTCACTTGTGTTATATGTTGGGGCTGAGTGAATCCCTGTAGGTCTGTGAAGCAGATGTGTTAGTACAGGCAGTAGAACAGCTTCATTCCTTCCCTCGTCTTCTGCAATGCAGTCAAATTCCAAATTGTTATGATATGCACTAATTAAATATGAATAAATAAAATATCACCAGATAATGAAGCTGCAGTCCCCTCTGTCGTATTAAATTATTGATGAGGTGCCTGTGAGGTTCCTGTGTAGGAACTGTGGCTGATGATGTCTTCTGCCTTGAAGTTTCTGATTGGTTTGGGGAGTATTTGTGTGAATTTTTCCATCATCCTTGCATCAGTAGTCAGAAAAAAATCTTTTGCCTCAATAAAAAATATATGGATGGTGATATCCTCCTGCCACATCAATCCATTCTGTTCCTGCCTTCTGACATCTAAATAGTAACTGAAAGTGGGACAGTTTTGCAGATAACAATTGTGTAGTTCAACTATGTTATCTTGTTATGTATCAGTATGTAATTTGCAAGCTTGTTAGAATAAAGAGTTAGGTTTTTAGGAATAGATGCTGAGTTCCTCTCTTACCTGTTTCTGTTTTTAAAGTCATATTTACTGTATAAAAATACTCATTTTGGTGAAGGAATGGAAGAAATAATGAACAAAATAAAAATACTTGTTTACACTTTCTGTTTCAAAGCAGCCCAGATGTTAATCCAGCTATTCTAGATTCCACAGATCCTACTCTGCTGGAAATGAGGTATGAATTCAGTATTCATACTCTTCTGAAAATGCCTTCTGCCCCCATAATGGCTTTTGACCCATCTTTAAAAGATACTGCTTATTTGAAACAGTTCAGGCAACTGGAATCCTGTTGTCATTCTTCAGCTGTTCCTGTTGATCACTTAATTTGTTTAGTTCAGTCCATCAAGTGTTTCCTGCTCCTGACTTTAGTCCATAACCGCAGTGGAAACGCCATTGCCTAGTCACAGTCTACAGAGTGATGAGTTGAGGCTGAATAATCAGAGTATTTGAGGGTTTGATTTACTATGTTCTCTGGTGTTTTATCACTGAATTTGCACTGGCTTATAATACTTGTATCCTTTTCCCAATATTTCTTCATTTTTAATTTTCTTTCCCTCAAAGCAATGTCTCTAGTCCTCTGCTTTTATATGTTTGATGAACTGCACCTTCTGTCACATAAAGATAGCATGGAATAAGAATAATTAGGTGAGAAATTTTCCAGGGGCTGATTTTTTTTTTTCCCATACCTTCACAGAATTCCTATTAATACTAGAGATGTCCAAGTGAGATTTAAATAAACCCTCTCACACAGTCGAGCAGCCTGTTGCAGGAGCACAGAAGTTAGGATATGCTAATTTACCTTTATGAGCTCCATTGTCACAAAGCTAGGTTGGTGCCATTACTCAAGTTAATTCTAGGATGATACCTCCAGATCTTTATGCTGCAGTTGCAGAGTACACGTGCCTCACCAAAAAAATCCCCATTTGTTCATCACATTCTTTCAGCACAGGAAAACACGCCTGATCTACACAACAGAGTTTTGGCATCCAGAATTACCTTTTATCTCCACAGGTTTGCATGCAGGCTCATGTTAATGTGGAGTAAGCAAACAAAGCCCAGCTTGTGGCACCTAAGTAGAACCACATGCTGCAGATCTCAGCCAGCAACGCAGCTGCCAGCAAATCCTCAGTGTGCACACATCCCAGGAGCAATGTCAGCAGCTGCGAGCCCAACAACGTTTCTGGCAGTGATGTTTTCCAGTTTAGGCCTTGCCAGGCTTTATATCTCTTGCCCATCTGTTTGTTTTGCATTGTGTTACATCATCTCGATTGCAATAGTTAAATTATAAAATCATCGGGGGATCATACAGAGAGGGAAGCTGCCTTGTTCAGGTTGCCTCAGAGAGAGCTTTCTATTCATAGACGTTAGTGTCAGAGAAAGTGTAGAGGCTTTTTTGTGGGAGGAACAGACATATGGGAGGCTGGGACTGACACGCAAAACCATGGGGAGGTTAGAAGCAGATTGGAAAGTTAAGGCAAGGATACGTTGTTTTCAGTATTTCTGAAATATTTTGGGTATGAAGTGGATTTATGATGTTCTTGAAGAGATTCTTGTGTTTCAGATACTGGAAGAATGGAAGTTAGGAATTCTAGGGACTGTATTTTATCTTTGGCAAATTATCATTTTTGTCTATATCAGTATTTTGGGACTTTGAACAACACTGTTACCTGTATGCTTAAGTAGGTTATAAGAAGCCACATTCTCTCTTAGAATATCTAGAGGAAGGTACATGTAGGTCCTGTGAATAAACCTGGTTTTTAAGTTAACTTTTGGGTTCAACTGTGTTAGGAATTTTCAGTATTTGTTTGTTTGGGTTTTTTTTTTTTAATATTCTTGTTAAAAGAGTACGTTTTAATGACTTTTCAAAGGAAATTAAGTAGCTTTTTGGGAATATTTGTAGATAAGTTAGCTAAGGTCTTTAGTGATGGTTGTTCCTTATCTGTTCAGAAACAGCTTCCGAGTGTTGCATCCTTTCCAAGACTAGGAATACTCTTAAATATGGAATAGTCTCAAAATTTTAAATTAATGTTTTAAAGAAGTAAGACTTTAAATAAAAAACATATCTGAGGAAATTGTGGGGGTTTCACAAAGAATAACATGGCAGAACTTGTTAAATTAATTATTTATTAATCTTTCATACTTGCTACACAACTTCAAAAGCAGCCAAATATTTTGTCAATTCACATGACAGATCTCTTCCAGCACTTAGTACGATATCAACTTTGTTTAAAAAATTGGAAATTGATGGGGTTCCACATTTGAATTTCTTTTAAATTAATGGTGGAGATAGAGATATTTCTTGGTCACCACCTTGCAGACCAAAAAATTACATGGGTCAAAGAATTAAAAAAATGAAGCACCCCTACGAAATGTGTACTGGATTGTTAGGGTTAGGAAAATTTTTCAATCATAGTAATGGCTTTTGCTTCATGGAAGAAGATCAACTCAGACTGGATTGTCTGATATCAGCTAAGTTTGTGCAACTCGGTAGTGAAATAAGGTTACAAAAAAGTAGTTCTAAAAACAATCACCCACTGAAATGCTAGACACCATCATACATGATGCCTAGAACTTTTTAGGTAGAGTGTAAAGCATTGCTTTCAGCAATAACCTAAGGAATGTATATAAATATAGTCTTTCTGTCCATAGTTAGCACTCCTCCTGTGCCCCCTGCCTACACACTGCTTGTTGATTATCAGTTGGGCAATGGCTGCATACGAACCTCTGATCCTTGCTTCAGACAGTTACAGTCCAGAGTGCTTCAGAAGATGACGTAGGCTAATGTGGTTTTGGTTGGTTGGCTTTTGTTCTCCTTACATTCTTTTCATGATGGCTTTTCTTGAACTCCATGGAATGTGTGAGTTTTTCTGTTTTCATCTAGGTTTTTTTCATCTAGACGTGCCTGTGAATGATCTTAGGAATTAAAGATGCATTTTGAGGGCAGATTGAGTTGTGGAAAATGTGGATAGAGTTGTCATGCTATTTCATCAACCCTAGCATTACAAAATCAGTTTAGATCTGTCCAATGAAAGTACAAAAAGCATCTAATCCATGAAGCCAGTAAGAAATGTCCTCTTTCGATATGAAGTTTTGTCATCTAGTTGGTTTGGAGGAAATGTACATATATCTTAATAGTATGAGACAATATTAGCCAACTAGGCTCTGAATTGTCTGTGAAGGAGAAGGTCTGTTTTTTGGAGATATCAGTTCTGCTAATGTCCTGCTGAGAAAAATTCTAGGAGTTAATAATTTTGGCTTTTGAAGACAATTAAAAGATTTATACTTCAATAGTCTCCCCACTCAGGAAATGATAATGATTTTAATTCACTCATTAAGCAATCACATTTCCCTTGCTAAAATATTCTTTGACTTTCACTCAGTTTTATATTAGAGTGCATCTCCTCCTTTTACTTCTCTTTCAGTTAAATTCAGCCAGAAGTGCTGACAGTGAAAAAACCCTGGAGTACCTTTTATGAGTCATACTAGGGAGACTTATTCAAAAGAATCATGGAAGGAATCTGAGAGGTTCCACAGGAGGACCTGCCCTAGCTAAATTGACTTTATAGGTTTCTGACTAACCTGTGTGTGTGCAGTTGTAGTTAGGGAAATTTAGCAAGTCCTCTACATGATGTGTTCCAGTACTCCCTTATCCTTGCAGTTGAAAACAGGTTTTCTCATGTCTCAATTATTCTACCTTTTGGAAACTGAATATCACTCTGCTTTGTTTTATTTGTAAAACAACTAATAGTAGGAATTTAGTTTTTCTTCATTTTGACAATCTATTAAGTATTGAAGGCTGGTGTTTAGTCTCATCACTTCTTTTCTGAAAATAAAGATCCCATTTATATTAGCTCTCCTTCATTAGTCATATTTCCTCACGTTGTAATATTCCTTAGTATTCTCTTAATCCTCTGAAGGTGAAATCCTCATGTGTATAAATGGGAAACATAAAAGTGGATTTGTTGTGTTAGCTAACACTGCAGTAGCCCTGAGGATTAAGTCAGATGCCCTCCACAGAGGTGATGCCTTCCATATGATTTTATTTGCTGTAGTAGTTTACTTCAAACTCAGCATGTGACCCACTGCAAAACTTAGGTCCCTCTTTTCAGAACTGCTTTCTTGTATTTAAGCAACTGACTCTTGTAGTGATGGCTTCAATCTTTATATTCTTGCTTATTCTTTCGGGGTTTTAGTGCCCTGGTCTTGTTGAATTTTATCTGTTTTTTCTGATGACTTAGCAGTTTTCAGATTTGTACTGTTCTACAATGCCTACAGCTGTACCTGTGGTAGTGTCATCTACAGATTTAAAATGCATTTTAAAAATTGCATTAATTGCATATTAAGACAAGTAAATATTGACTAGACCAGGATCGGAAACAAAACTGTAGTGAGTTTCTCTGCTCATTGTCTCCTAGTTTGACAGTGAACTACCTTGGTTAGCTTTTCCAATGCCCATCTTAAAAGCAACTTCTATAGACGGTATTTTCCTGAATCGCAGCTTGAAAAGTTCTGAGCAGAAAGCCTTATAATCTCTACTGTTCTCTCCTTCTATCCTTTATAAGAAGACTTTGTTTGTTCTTGACAAAACTTTTTTGACTATTGTATATAATTCTAATATCTTTTAAGCTTCAAATATTTTGTTTCCTCTATTGCTTTGTATTGCCATGGAAACAAAGCAGGGCTGAGCTTGAAAGGGACCTCTAAAGGTCATCTGGTACGGGGTGCCCAGCATCATGTCTAGATGGCTTTTGAATCTCCAAGGCTGGAGATTCCACCATCTCTGTGGGAAATCCTTGCCAGTGCTTGGTCCCTTCACAGCAAAAAGATGTTTTCTGCTGTTCAGAGGGAATCTCCTGTGTTTCAGTTTGTGCCCATTGCTTCTTGTATTGACACAATCAAACGGAAAGAAGCTTGACCCTGTCTTCATCATACTCTCC
>VYXF01012166.1:174856-190748 GCA_013397295.1 Polioptila caerulea | reverse complement strand
TTGTCTCCTAGTTTGACAGTGAACTACCTTGGTTAGCTTTTCCAATGCCCATCTGAAAAGCAGCTTCTATAGATGGTATTTTCCTGAATCGCAGCTTGAAAAGTTCTGAGCAGAAAGCCTTATAATCTCTACTGTCCTCTTCTGCTATCCTTTATAAGAAGATTACTTTGACACAGTTTGTTCTTGACAAAACTTTTTTGACTATTGTATATAATTCTAATATCTTTTAAGCTTCAAATATTTTGTTTCCTCTATTGCTTTGTATTGCCATGGAAACAAAGCAGGGCTGAGCTTGAAAGGGACCTCTAAAGGTCATCTGGTACGGGGTGCCCAGCATCATGTCTAGATGGCTTTTGAATCTCCAAGGCTGGAGATTCCACCATCTCTGTGGGAAATCCTTGCCAGTGCTTGGTCCCTTCACAGCAAAAAGATGTTTTCTGCTGTTCAGAGGGAATCTCCTGTGTTTCAGTTTGTGCCCATTGCTTCTTGTATTGACACAATCAAACGGAAAGAAGCTTGACCCTGTCTTCATCATACTCTCCCTTTCGATAACTTTTCTCAATAATCTCAAATAATGGTGTCTTTTCTGCAACTCCCAGTTTTCTGTTGTGTCCAAGTCTTAAAGACAGGCATTTGCTTTGAGATTTTCACAGTTCTCATAAAATAGCG
Organism: Polioptila caerulea; assembly: GCA_013397295.1. Classification (NCBI taxonomy): domain Eukaryota; kingdom Metazoa; phylum Chordata; class Aves; order Passeriformes; family Certhiidae; genus Polioptila; species Polioptila caerulea. The sequence continues at coordinate 190,079 of VYXF01012166.1, read as the reverse complement.
TCTGGTAGTGCATTGTTCCTCTTAGAAGTATCTCTAAATGTTTTTCACATCTCACTAATTTAAAAACGTTATCTAAAAACTCTCTGACTTGTTCTCTTCTTCGTGTATTTTGTCTTCTAGTCTCACTGTTGTTAAAATTGTCTCCCTGATTGCAGTTAGTCTTTTTAATGATCATTTAAATAATAACACACCCTGCAACAATTGGCTTCTCATATTCATCTGTTTTTTAATGGATATTTATATTTGTATATCCCTTGTTTTGTGCAAGACTCCTTGCTAATCTAACTAATTAGCTGCGTAAGCCATGGGAATTTGATTTGTGCTTGGCTGTTATGACTATAATCTTTATCCCAATATAGTCCAATTCATTTCTTTGAAGAAAAAAAAAGGGCTTTTAAAACTTAATACTTCACAATAAAGTTGTTAGACTAATAAGTGCATTATAAGTAGGCAGATTTAATTGGAAAAAAAAATCAAAGCAGAAATAAGTAGGGTGGTTTAACTGCATATTTTGTTGCTCACCACAAATCAGTCACACAGAAAATCTGTAATTTCAAGAGATCTTGCTAGAATGTATTAAAAGTTAACTGTTTTGGATGGATGTTTCCCAATAATACCTTTAGCTGATACTTTCCATGTGAAGATGATGTTCTGCAAATTAAGGTTTATATTTGTAACTGTGGAAATGGCTTGAGCTTGTAAACTTCCAAAAGAGTAATTTGAAGTAGTAAACAATTGAAAACAAGTGACACTTTTCAGACAGCAAGTAGTAATACCAGAATCCCAGAATTTGTTGGGCTGCAACACTTCCACTTCTCTTAGACCAAAATTGAAAAAATATATGATGGAATGGCTGTACTTGGTGCTTTAGGATGATGTTAATATTTATCATATGGATTGGATAGGTCTGCTTATTCTCAAAGAACAAAATTATTTTAAATGGGTAATAGGACAAATATTTGTGCTGAACAGGAAAGCAAGCCATTGATTTTGATGAACAAAATAGTTAAGAACAAATTAATTTGTACCATTCTCTCACTTCATCTCCAACTGAATGAATAAAACAAGAAAAATGTCATTCAAACTGTGCAGATAAAGTAAGGCACTTCAGTGTTGATTTTTTCCTTTGGCTTCACCAGTGTTTTTTGAGAGATATCTGTTGATACACTATATGCCCAGTAAAAAAGCTTTTGTCACAGAAAGAAAAGGAAAGCCATAAGCAAAGGCATGTCTCATCTCTTTGTTTCATGAAGAATAATGCTGAGGCCATAAATAAAAAGAGTACAGGTGGTTGCAGTTGTAATCAATTCTGCCATCTTAAATGGCATTTCCAGTTAAAAGTAGCTGTGTGATATTTTGGTCACTGCAGCAAGCATGGTAAATCTGCAGAGGTTTAGGGAAAGGGTGCTGAACACAAGGGCAAACTAATGAACATTTTTATCAGCATTGGTACATCTTGGCTGAAGTACATTGAGCAAACAGTGATAACTAAAATCTTTTGGAACAGAGTACATGGCAAGGTGTGCAAGACATGTAAAAGAGAACATGTGCTGTGCTATGTTAGCTAATGACAAAATTCTTATTTCAATTAGGTCTTCAGGTGTCTTAAAAATAGTTTCTGATAGTCCAGTTTTATTTCAGAAATTAATATTTTACCCATGCAAGTTCATTCACATTAATTCAGTCAGAAATATTTCAGATTCACTTAGGCAAGCAAGTTTTGAAGAAGTCTTCTAGTTTTGTCTGTCTACAAATGCAGAGCTCAAAAATAATTAGATGTTGTGACTTGTCAGAAAAGCTGTTGCAGTGATGAAAAACATTTTTTTCAACCTTTTTTTCCACTGCTGTGGCTTGGAATCTTTCATGATAGCAGATTTCTTTTCTGATGTAAAGCAAGATTTAACATAATGTTGTTTTTATAGGCAAAATATTAATGTAGAGGTTTGTGTGAGATGAATCTGACAAAAAGGTTGGGACTTGGAGAAGATAAGGAGATAAAATCTACTCATACACAGTAAAGTTACAAAATACAGCCAAATCTTATGTTGGTGTTTGTACTAAATAAAGAAGCCTGTAGCCAGTCCAAAGATATTGCTTCTAATGAGGGTATTTTCACCAAAACTCAAAATCTATAATTTGTGTCTCATAATTCATGAGTTAGATTCATCTTTTCTAACTTACAGGTTCCTAAGAAAGTTCACAGAAATGAACATGTTCCATTGAGTACAGAAGAACTGTGGGGTGAATACTTCATAGTTCATCATATTTTCAGCTATCTAGCCTTAAATGAGTTCTGTCCTCCCAGCAGTGCCCTTAAGACAGGAACATGTTTGAAGAAAAAGTAGTAAATACTTGAAACAACATTTTTTGTTAAATGTAAAATCTGTTTACCTCTTCTGGTAAATATTTAGACTTTGGTGAATTTAGATACATTTGAATTCAGAATCTGAAGATTATACATTAGAGCAAAATGAGATGTTAGTGATAATATGTGAATTCACAAATACATTCCTTATTTCTATCTTAACAAGATGTTTTTGGAGTAGTACATGCCTCTGAAAGCATTCTTAGCTTAGGTGAAGTGCTTTGTGTTCCTAAGACCTTTCAAGATTCTTTATTTTAATGTGTAATAAGGCATAGATGGCTTTAATAGTTTGTATTTTATTGTATATACTTACCCTAGTTTCAGAATTGGAGAATGATTTTTCACATGAAAGAAAATCTAACTGTTTCTGTATTTTATACCCCAATCAAAGTCTATTTCTTTGCAGAAAAAAAAAAAGAGAGATTAAGGTAATTGCTTCCACAAGTATTTGGCACACAGTAAAATAGAATTCCTAATCTTTATCATGTGTGGAAGACCAGTTACTGGTAAGAAATCAAATCAGAAGATACAATGTCTCAAAACCTCATGCATTTACAGTCACAGAGCTTAGTGCATGGGATAAAACTTCAGGATTTTGCCTTCTACTCATGCATCACTGTCCACCCGCATCTGCAGTGTGTTCAGGAACACATTGAACAGGAAGACATGCAGAAAAAAATTGAAATAGGCACAACCATGACGATAGAAGCTTTGAAATTACTTAAACCTCTGTGAAACACTGGTATATCCCTTTCATTTTTGGAAACTGCATGATAGTTACCCTTTTGAACACATTGTAATTGCAAGTCATAGCTGCCAGTGATTGATCAGTTGGGTAGGGTGAATTGCAGTGTGTATCAATGCCACTAGACAGGAGGCTACCGTTTCTCTTGCTGAAGAGAGTGAAACTTAGTTCTGCAAACAGAAGATTACTGGCATTAATTGAAGGCATGAACACAGCTGAAAAGTAAAATCTTATTAGCTGCATTAAGAATTAGCGGCATGGAGCAAATTACTCTTAACATTAAAAACTAGAATTGGTACTGCATTTGGGGTAATGATCCGCTGATTGGCCTGAGGACATTGCTAGTGACGCTAATGTTTTTAAGCAGTGGTAAAAGGCACCAGCCTGAAGCTTACAGTAAAGTGGCTTACCAACAACCAGACATCCTTGATCCTCCCCCCTTGCTTATCTGCAGGATACAGCTGTTGCTGAAACCAAGCTAAATGTTCTCGTCTTAGAGAAACAGATTGGCAGGGATACGGAAAATATAAAGTCTATTCCCTACGCACAGGCCTCAAAGAAAAGCAAAACACAGCAGAGAGTGATATTTTTGCCCAGAAAGAACTCATGAAGGCCATACATTCAACTTCCGAGTTGCTGACAAGTAAGCCTTTTTGATCTCCTGGTAATTTAAATAACTTTTCACAGTCTTCTCTAGAAGCACATTAAACTTTTCCATTTTATGACACATTTATTGCAGATTAGTTACTCTCTGCTGCTTTTTTGCCATTGTAAAATCTAATGAGCGTAGAAGTTAATGTAACATTTTGGAAATGAAACATCATGGGGCTGGAGACTGCAGGCATTGTGATTCCGCGTATTAGCATCCTTTATTTACCTCATGCTTACCTCATTTTATCCATTTGGCAACAGGAAGAGTCAAGAGATGACGAGTATGTCTGCTGTGCTTCCCTCCTGGTTCTGACAGTTCCTACTGCTCATTGACACCACTGTACAATCTCAGTGCCTCCGTTTTCCTTATCTTGTCCCTACAGTCTTCATTATGTCAGATTGTAGCCTTGGGGTATTTTCTCTTTTTTTTCCCTCAGCCCTATTGTTAATCTCCAATAAAGGCCTCAGAACTCTGTGGTAATATTCCATACAATAAAGGGACTGCAGTGTTACATTTTTAGCGTTGCTGCTGTTAGTCTATACTTCTTTCTCCTACTTTATAGCTTTGTATGTAGTTATACAATAGAACATCTTATTGCAAGATGTTTTCACTGGAAAGGCATTCTTATTTATATCATATTTTGAGTTGGAAAACAATAAAGTCTTTAAAGTTCAACTGTAAAGTTGACCTTCTTTTGTTTTGCATTACCATGGGTGTCATAATTTTGTTCCTTTAATCTCAGTCAGTCAATGGTGAGAGGAAGGACTGAGGTTTCATGAAACATTTCTTCCCTTACTGAACATAATATAGAAGGACTTGGTGTTTCTTCTTGGCTGGGAATGCCATGCCCGCATGAGTGAGAAAGGCAGCAGAACTCTCTTCTGTCAGGAGTTCAGATCTATTTCTGATACTGTTTTGACACCAAAAGAAAATTGCGGGAAAAAAGCTCTTCTCTTTCATGGCTTGCAAAGGACCCATTGTATAGTAATCCAAATGCTGTTAATGAGGAGAAGGTGTCTATTTATTTGCTCACCAGTTTAGATTCTGTGTAGAAAACACGATTTCAATAAAACATTCATTTTTGTTATGTCTTCTCTCTATGTAGAAGCTCTCCTACAGCAAAAGGCAAATTATGGTAATGTCTTAGAGGAACAAGCAGTGGTTGTGTGGTTACTGAGTGGGATCTTTGCCTGCAGTAAAATTTTACTTTACAAACTAAATGTGACAACAGAATTCCATGCAAAAACTGTTCCTGGAAGCTGAGACCTATTTACAACAAGCAGCCTGGTTACATTCTGCCCATGACTGGAAATCCTTTTAGACTCTGGAACTAGTCTTGCCCTAGTCTTTGAAAGCATGAGTTGCTCGAGCCTAGTGTATGCAGCACTGAAGGCTTTCCTACATGGCTCTCCATAGGCCATACCAGAGCCCATGAACTTTAAGAAGAAACTTGTAAACTCATAGGAAATGTGGCACTTGACAACTTGACAGGTTTAAAAGAGATTAAATGCTCATTTGAACTGTGACTTTCTAAAATTTCACAACTTGTGATTTGTTTTTGAGAGGAACAAGAAAATTGTGCCGAAGAAGTTGATAATTGAGCTCAAAAGGGTTTCTACAAATAGAAAAACAGGAAAAAAGAGAATATTTCTGTGACATAGACTAAATAGGACTCAGTAGAGACAGGGAACTCACTCTCCTTTAGCACATGTGAGGCCACATCTGGAATACTGTATCTAGTTTAAAGGTCCCCAGTTCAAGGGAGATATCATTAAATTGGAGGCAATCAGTGGAGGATCATCATGATAGGGGGTAGCTGGAGCACTTGCTGTGTGAGGAGAGGCTGATGGAGCTGGGCTTTTTCAGCCTGAAAAAGGAAATTGCTTCAGGGGTACCTGCCAGTAGCCTCCAATGTCCATGGGGCAGTATCTGTTCTCCATCAAGGTGGTGGGGTCAGGCTCCTCACAATGATGGTTGGTAAGAGGATGAATGGAGATAGATATAAATTGAAACAAAATTTTAGACTGGATCTAAAGAAAAATGTCTGAGTTGGCAGCCTCACTGGAGTCCTGGTAGACAATTTCCACTGCTCTTCCTGCATCTGCCAAGCTGGTCATTTCATTGCAGAGGTATCAAATTGGTTGAGTGTGGCTTCCTGTTGGTGAATACATGATGATTACTTTTAATGATTTTCTTGTTCTTAATATGCCTTGAAATTATTTTCGTGATTCATTTATCTATCTCTTTCCCAGGGACTGATGTGAGGCTGACTTGTCTGTAGTTCCCTAGGTATTCTTGAAGATAGGAGTGAGATTTACTGGGTCTTCAAATGGCTGTCCCAATCATCACTATCATTTAAAGACTATTGAGTGACTTCACAATGACATCAGCCAACTCCATCAGCACTGAAGGGTGCATCCTGTTAGGTCCCATGGACCTACGTGTGCCAATTTTGCTTAAGTATTCTCTAATCTGATCTTCTTCCACCCAAGATAGATTTCCCTTTCTCCAGGCTCTCATCCTGCTTCTGGGACCTGGGATTCCCGAATGTTTGACTTGATAGTGAAGACTGAGGCAAAAAGTCATTCAATACTTTTGCCCTTTCCACCTTCTATGTCATTGGGACCCTGTGTCATGCATGGAGGCCCTATTTCATGGGTGTGCATTTTCTGTAGTCTTCCTTTTGTTCCCTTTGTGTATGTAAAGAAGCACTTTTTATTGCTCTTGACATCTCTCATCAGATTCAATTCTAATTGGACTTCAGCTTTCCTAACTGTGTCTGCATGCTTGGACTTAGACTATATGCCTCCCAGGCTACCTGTCCCTGCTTCCACCTTTTTTATGCTTCCTTTCTTTTGGTCAGAAGCAACATGTTCATCTGTGCAGACCTCTGGGCATTTTTAACATCTTCCTGCTTGTTGTGAAACTTGGAAGTGATCCTTTAATATTACTCAGCTTTCTTGGGTCCCTCTTCTCTCCAGGGCCTTATCCAATGGGACTCTTCCAAGCAGATACGTGAAGAGTCCCGAGTATGCTTATCTGAAGTCCAGAACTCTGATCTTGCATTTTGCCCTCCTTCAATCCCTTCACAATACTGAACTCTACTACCATGGTCACTGCAGCCAAGGCCGCCTTCACAGGCCCAGAGTCTTCTTTTTTTGTGAGTGTGAGCAGAGCATCTCTTCTTACTGTTTTTTTCTGTCACTTGGAACGGGAAGTTGTCACTGATGTTCTCCAAGATCCTCCTTCACTGTGTGTGCCCCAAATGGGTTGAAGTGTCCCTCAAGTCATCCAGGACTATGAATGTAAAGCTACTTTAAGCTTTGAGTAGGAAACTGGACTAGGAATTTCTCATGTCTGAACTGGATTATTTTACGATCCTGTGATGCTTGTACACGTCTTGGATTATCATGTGATCATTTGTGTTTTTCTCTTGTGGAGAGAGATCGTTTAGCTGCAAGAGGTGACTTCCTCTTGGGGCAATATGCCATTAATGTGGGATTACTCTCAGGTCAGGGTCTGTATGTAGCCCCTCAGGATGGTTTCCAGATGAACTGCATTTTCATGGCCATGTTTTGGCAGTGGGAGGGGCTACAGGGGTGGCTTCTGTGAGACGTTACCAGCAGCTTCCCCCATGTCTGGGGGAAGATGAGCCAATGCCAGCTGGCTCCAGGACAGTCCCATCGCTGGCTAAGGTTAACCCAGTTGGATATGGTGGTAATGCCTCTGTGATAACATCTTTAAGACTCTGGGTGTTTTTAAGGTATTGGGAGAACTTGAAGGAGTATTAATACTTGTAATAAAATAAGAGTTAAGCTTTAGCATGAATTGCAGGAGAGTGATATAGATAATTGTTTTCTTTACATGCTGGAAATAGGAAAGCTTTTTACATATTGCATAAAGTAGCTGTTTTCTTCATGGACTCTTAAGTTTGTCAGCTAAGCAAATGATATTTTCTAGTGGTTTAGCTTGGTTGGATGGTTCTGCTTTAGTCTTGTTGTTTGGTGACCATTGGAATATGCAGTTCCCCTTCCTGACTGTTTCCTGTGAGTGAGGCCAACACTAGGATTATGTCACAGTTTTAACAGGCTGCTAGGTGTTTGAAAATTTTGCATCTTTTTACAGGAAAATAAAGAACTTGTTTACATTTGCGTTGTGTAGAGATTCTGGAGCAGCTGTTTATGCCAATAAATCAGTGTGAGATTCCTGCTGTAGTTACCCAGTGGCACCTAATTGAAAACTTTCATCCGATCCCTCCTGTTTTCCGTAGATAATTTCCTCATAGAGTAATTGCTTTTTCTGCATTTTCACTGATTGTTGGGTATAAAGCAAGAAAAGTCATCAATGAATCACAAAAAAATGTCAACAGGAAGAAATCAGCTACTACTGGGCATTAGGAATGTGGAGAGTTTGGGAAGAAAAGCTTCTTTGGGAAGACCAAGGCATTTCTCTGGTCCTCTCAGCTCTTAGCTGTCCTGGATGTTTTGCTCAGTAACACATCAGTTCTTGCTTCTATTTCCTTGAACAGCTTGATGAAAGACAAACAGTTGGGGCAGCCAAGACAAATAAATTTCATGACATCATTCTTAGGTGTACATGTTTAAGTTAATTAGTTATGCTCAATTTTATTTCTTTGTTCTCTGATCTGTCTAAACTATGTTACAGGCTCCACTGATCTGTGAAGACTAAATAATGTGCAGGCTTGTACATGGTATTTTCTGACCAGGAAGATAAAACTATTGTTTATTTCTCTTAACCACTGTTGAGGAACCTTAAGCATGGGAATAAAATGGAAAACAGGTCTGGTACAGAACTAAATGTTTATTGATGTATTTTTAAACAAGTGAAGTGTACTGACATTGTCAGGCAAAGACAGTGTAAACAATGCTGCAGAGTTTTAATTTTACATTGACTAAGAAGTGGATCTTTTTTTCCCAACTGTGTAATATGTCTGGTGATTAATCTAGTATCCATTAGGAGTGCAAGACATCAGCGCTATGCACAATAAGTTCTTTCATCCCCAGGCCAAGAACCATTTTGCAGGCGTAATGCAAGGATGCCTACAGATCTGTGTGGGTGTACATAAACTCTAACCTGAACATCTTGTAGAGTTCTCGAGTGGGAGGGTAATTTCGCCTCTTCATTGATTTTACTGGTGTCTCTTATGAGCGAGTAGTGCCGTCTCCCTCACCTGTGATGAATTGTGTGTGCTATACAATGTGGGCTATTGCTCACCAGAGGATTAAGCAGGAGCAACAAACCTGCTTTATTTTCTTCAAACCTTTCATCACTGGAAGACACTTGCATCATCTTGTACAATCGTAACATTTTAATACAGAAAAGAAGACTTACAGTTTTTCTAGAGGAGACTGCCTAGGTTGACAAAAATGCTTACATTGCATCTGGATTGTTTACAAAAAATTGGTACATTACTTGTACTGAAATCTTCAAATGAAAAGAAATTTTATGAGTAGTCTCAGCAGTGTTAAATTAAGCTGTCCTAAGTACCTGCAGTAACCATGATGTTTAAAAGTCTGGATTACTGCAGCAGTTCTTTGTCTGGGATATGGTACATGCTGTACTTGGATTTTAATGGAGCCATTTATACAGATTTTATACTTTCTCATAAAACTCCTCAAGGTGAATGAAAACAAGCGTGGGCTAAATGTTTTCACTTCTCAGTGCTCTTTCTGTTACAGAATCTTGCTGGCTTTCTTAATTGCTAACTTATGCGGTTTCTTTGTCTTCTAGAATGTCGGGTGGTGAAATCTACTTCCTATACCAAAATAGCTTCGAGTTCACGTAGGAGCACCACCAAGAGCCCAGGCCCATCCCGACGCAGCAAGTCTCCTGCTTCTACTAGTTCAGGTAAAGCAAGCAAAAACAACCTTTCTCAACAACAGCAACCATTCTGTTCCAGTAGAGTGGGCAATGCACTTAAAATGCCACATTTCCATGGAAAAACATTTAATGTGTAAAATAGTTGATACCAAAAATGTACATGTTTTCTCAGTGACATCTGAGATCAAGTGTCTTCCCAAAACAGAGTATGATCTTATAAATCACACTCTGGCATTACAATGGTTCAATTCACGGGGTTTTTTCATGCATGTTTTCGCTTCCAGTACCTAAACATTGAGGAAAAAAATGTATGTTAGTCTTTGTACTAGGAACTTAATGAGAACAATCCAGAAAGTAGCCCAAGTTATGCAGCATAAGATCTGTGTGGCTGAAAGGTTAATTTCACAATCTTTTTTGTATTTTGTTTCTGGGGGAGTGAGGAGGCAGTTGTGAGGAATGGATTGATTGAAGATCATGAGGATATTGAGAAAAGGAGGGCAGGGCAGAGAATGAATGCAATTACAGATGTGAATGTGAGGTGGATAGCTGAGGTAGAAATGTCAGAATTGACCTAACAAACCAGTGATGCAGGCTGGAGAAGACATAGCAAAAAGCTTTAGAAAATTCTGTCTGAAGGGTCTTGCTTTGTCTGCCTTGGCTGTCGCTCCCACTAGATAGCTGATGAATAGCTCACCACTGCAATTCTTCCCAAGCAGAAAAAATATATAAACAAAAAAGTGCATTAGATTGCCGGTATTGGTGCCTGAAGGTACAAATAATCCTTGGTGCGAGCCAGTTGAGTAGATCCGTTCAAGCATTTGCAGCATTGCTTGTGAATATGGATTCTGCAAGAAGCAAACATTAGAGCTGTCTAAAAGGCAGCCCTAAACCCTTTCTGCCTCGATCTTCTGCCAACAGGAAAGCAAATGTCATACTGAAACGGGCATCCAGCACCGTAAGGTCTTTGTGGGGAGGTGGTGATCAGAATGGCCCAGTGCTGGTTTCAAAGAGGGTAGAGATAGACCAACTGGAACTTTTTTTTTCTTTTACAAAGATGAGAAAAGAAATTCTTGCTCTGGGAAAGGAGGAAAGTGGGAGAGACACGATGAGAGGCAGAGGTGTAGATGTAGGTAGCTGGGCTGGGAGGCAACTTGCCTCCTACACATCCTAGAGAACATCTGAGATATGCAAACCTGAAAAGAGGTAATGGGATGAAATATCACTTGTGAGGAACAAGTCCAGAGTAGCTCTTTCATAAATATATCACTTTCTTTGTAGCTAGGTGGAACAGAGTTAAATTAAACTTTAGCAAGGGAGGCCCTGTTGGATGTGTGAATGTTACAGACTCTGGGATTTTCTTCGTAATGAGTTTGTGAGTACAGGTAATGAACACTGAACTATGCATGCTCATTTTTATGTGAAATAACTGTCCTACCAATAATAAAGAATCTATGGGATTTCTACAGGACTAGCAACATTTTTTCTGTGTTGAGTATGAGATACCAGGTTAGTTTTGGTCCTGAAAGAAACAGTACTGTTTAACTTAAAGGTGCTGGTGAAGTGTAGTTAAGTAAGTCTTAGCTTCTTACAGTTCACTTCTGTAAAGGTCTGAGCAGATATATTACATACTTCAAAAGATCAGATTATTTTACAACTATGGAAAAAAAGAAATGTTTTTACTATACAATAATAATATTTAACATATAATTACATTTATAGCAAGAAATAAAACAGTGTAATGAAAATATTAAAAAATGCAAGCCATATTGGATGGTGCTGTGCTGATGACAGATGTAACTATCTTAAACATTTCTTATGTGAAAATACATCGATAGGAAATGGGCACATGTTAGTTTGTCACCAGCAGCATTTCTTCAGGGTTGAAGTCTAGGGCAAATTTTGCTCGATATTTTTATTGATGATCTGGATAGAGGAGGTGAATGCACCATTAACAATTTGAGGATAATAACAAATTGGGAGGTGCTGATGACTCTTAAGGAACAAGATGCTTTTGCCTTGCAAAGAGGTCCGGGTAGATTGGATCATTGGGCAATGATTAATGGGAAGGAGTTTAAGAAGAACAAATGCCAGATTCTGCACCTGGGATGGATTAATGCCAGGCGCAAATATAAATCGGGAAAGGAGTGGCTGGAGAGCAGCCCTGCAGACAGGGATCTGGGAGTGCTGGTTGGCAGCAGGCTCATTACAAGTCAGCTGTGTGCCCTGGTAACCAGGAGAGCAAATTGCATCCTGGAGTGTGTCAAACACAGCATCACCAGCCAGGTGAAAGAGGATTGTCACAAAGTATTCTGTGTTGATGTGGCACTATGCACAGTTCTGGGCACCACAGTTTACGAAGGATGGGGAGGTACTCAAATGTGGCCAGAGGTGGACAAAAAAACTGATGAAAGGGCTGGAAGAGAAGGCTGCTTAGGGAGCAGCTAAGGACTTTGGACTTGTTTTGTTGTGAGAAAAGAAATGGCTGAGGAATGACCTAATTGCTCTCTATGGCTTTCTGAGGAGGGAACATGGAGACAAAGGTGCTGAGCTCTTCTCTCTGGTATCCAGTGACAAGGCATGTTGGAATGGTTCAAAGTCACACCAGGGAAGGTTTATGCTTGTGAACACTGTGAAGCATTTCTTCCTGAGAGGTTTATCAAGCATTGGAACAGGCTGCCCAGGGAAGTAGTTGAGTCAGCATCTATGGAGATATTTAAAAGATGTGTAGCTGTGGCACTAAGGGACAAGGTTTAGTGGTAGACTTGGCAGTGCTGTATTAACATTTGGGTTTGATGATCCTAAAGGTCTTCTCTAGTTTAAACAACTCAATGACTCTATAGCTAGGGAGCATTCCTTTACCAGTAAATACTATGTGGTTTGTTGGATCCCACATGCTCACCAAAGCCATGCTATTGCTCCACTTCTCAGCTGAACAAGTTTTGGTCAGCCCTGAGTTGGTCAGGCAGTTGGACTAAATGGTTGTTGTAGGCCTCTTCCAACTATTCTATTCTATTCTATTCTATTCTATTCTATTCTATTCTATTCTATTCTATTCTATTCTATTCTATTCTATTCTATTCTATTCTATTCTATTCTATTCTATTCTATTCTATTCTATTCTATTCTATTCTATTCTATTCTATTCTATTCTATTCTATTCTATTCTATTCTATTCTATTCTATTCTATTCTATTCTATTCTATTCTATTCTATTCTATTCTATTCTATTCTATTCTATTCTATTCTATTCTATTCTATCCTATTCCTATTCCTATTCCTATTCCTATTCCTATTCCTATTCCTATTCCTATTCCTATTTCTATTCCATTCCATTCCAAATTTGTTAAGCTTAAAAAGGATAAACAATTGAAAGTGTTTCTATAGAATTTATTTTTAGTGAGGGAAATTTGCCTGTCTTTATCTCTGGTGTTTGTTTTTTGTAAATAGGTCAAATGGAGTGAATTTTACAGTAAGCCTATTTCCAGCCTTTACATACATGAGCAACTTAGATCAGTATTACTTTCATACAAGGAAACAATATTGTAGCAAGCACTTGCTATCGAGAATTGTTTTTAAATCACATAAAGCTAAAATCAGTCAATGATTTTGAAAAATGCAATTTTGTATTAGAGATTGTGTTTAAAAAGCAGCAGTAGAAAGAAAGAAGAAAATTGACTCTTAGATGATTTTAGACAAAACCCAAAGTTCTCCCATGAAATGCAAACAGTATGTACAGATTTCACATTTCTGCCACCCAGCAAGCATCAAAATGCTGCTTGTTTCTTGGAATTATGTACTTGTAACAGGAGCAGAATAGACATTGCGATCTAGCACACATAACAGCAGATAACTTTTTCCGTGATGTCTACACTAAACATCTCAGTACTAGAGAATCTCCTGTGCACAGCTGGAAGTTATGCTTTTGTTTTCATGTTAAGAGTATATACATGTGTTTTTATTGTGTGTTTTTAAACTGCTTTCAGTTAACCTTTAAACTACTTCTACGGATTTTTCTTTCATTAGCAGTAAACATAGAAAATAAGAAAAAGAGTAGATTCTTTGCTCTGATCAAAGACAATGCATGCATATTACAAAAAGTTCAAGATGTATCATTATCTGAAGAGTTTTGTCATAGAACAAAGCTGAAACAAGTAGGGATAAAGGGAAGCGGAAAGCGTTCTTGATAGTGTAACCTTGACAAAAAGCTGAAAGAGATGAATGGAAAAGAGCGTGTTGCTAATTAGAAAGACTCTCATTCCTTTTGTTTCTTTTTGATTTTTGCTGCACTTTTAGAAGTCTGCACATTCTAACTGCACAAAAGGATCATATTTCTGCTTCAGACTTAAATTAATGTTTATACCAAGGAAATACACATGGATAATTACATGGGCCAAAAAGGGAAAGTTCTATAGACGAAGACTATGTTAAAAAAAAAATTCAAATCTCAAATCTATTCTGGTTTAAGCACTTAAATGCCATCCTCAACAACTGTTTCCCTTCTTTGACAAAGAATTTCAAGTGGTCAGTGAATTAAGCCAAAATTTGGCTTGCGCTAAATATTTCTAGATTGAATGAAGTCCGTGAGTTCCTTTTTCTAACCAAATGGTGGTTTGGGGTGATAAACTTTCCCAAATTCATCCCAATAGCTTCTGAAGCTGCTTATAGAAATCAAAGGAGTTATTTTGAGGGGTTGGTCATTTGTTGTTTTTCTATGTCTTCTTTTTGCATCTCTTAGTCTGGAAAAATAATATTTTACCAAAACCAGTGCTTTGAAGACAAACTCAGTAATGTTAAATTATTTTTGAGGAAATTCTGCTTGAAGCCCTTGCTTTCCATTTCAGTCTCATCTTGTTGTGGTGACCCCAGAGTCTGTGAGGAGCAGACAAAGGACTCTGAATGTCCACTCTCCCTGGGGAGCTATCAGCCGCTGTCTCGGAGAACCATTTCCCTTATTGTCTTATCTGCTACCTGGGGAAAAGGACTCTCAATTCCAATGCTCTTAGTGACTTTCACACTTTGTGGGTGCCTTTTGCCCTCTGTTGCCTCTAAATTCAGCCTCCTTGGCAAGCCTGAAAATCCTATACAGAACCTACCATAACAGCACTGTCAGGCTTTGCGGATACATGGCTATGGGAATAACATCATGGGAACAACAGAGCGAAAAACGCCATCCCACAGGCTGCAGGACACACTGCCACGGCAGCACAGGGCTAAGGGGGGAACCTGTGAGTGGAAATCAGGCTGCAGGGCTGCAGGGAAAGAGCCTTAATTGAAACCAGAGGCTACAAAAGTGCTCAGGGCCATAAAGATTCAAATCTGTGCTCTGGTTAGCTGAGGGCAGAGTAAAATGCATCAGTCTGAGAAACACACACTCCCTGTTGTTTCTTGAGCTATATATATGATCTATAGTGAGCAAAGAGACTGCATCTGCCTTTACACAATTTCTTGGCATATTTCAAAGGCATGTATGCCTTTACATAGGTGGTGTTCACCTTTTTTCCATCTTTGTTTTCTCACTTTTTTTTTTTTTTTTTTTTAAATCACAGAGCATATGTTTAATGTACTGATTTTTTCCTGATAGCCTCCCTGGCTCCTAAGAACAGATGCATCCTATTTTTAT
>VYXF01012166.1:0-174307 GCA_013397295.1 Polioptila caerulea | reverse complement strand
TTTTTTTTTTAAGTTTGGGCACCTTCTTCAAAAATTGTTTCCTTCTTCTTGTGAGCAACCTCCTGTTTCCCTTTAGTTATCACTCAGAATATGTCAGATGCTTGAAATCTTATTTGTAATATCAATTCAAATGTTAAAATTTGGTTTTAAAAAGATTTATTTAGGAGTCTGGGTTATTCAGTGTGACAAGTGACTGTTTCAAGATTACCTGGGTTGATATGTACCTATTCCAAATGACAAAGGGAAGATATGGGAGGAATGGATAGAGTAGGTCTTATTATCAGAGACTGTGTGAGGGTTCTTTTTCAAATTGTACCTGGGCAAAGAAATTGTGAAACTGCATGTTAAACTAAAGCAAATCAAAACTGTGGATGTTCCCTAAAGAAAAAAGTTGGATAGGGAAATAGGATCATACAGAAATCTTCCCTAGGTTGGATGCTTGTGCTTCGCTCTGCTAGTTTAAAAAAAAAAAAGAAAAGAATTAGACGTGTTCCTCTGAATAAATATGTTTTCATTTAGCCTGATAGTTTATCCTTAGGCTGTTATCCAGAAACAGCCCTCCTTCAACCACCTGACTCAAGGTCTTTTGTAACCTAGAGGACAAAAGGATGAGGTTTCATATTGTCTTTGGCGAGGTCATGTGCCTTTATTCACACTGTTACAGGTACTCAGCTGACAGATTTTGTAATAAATATGCTGAAGCAAAATTTTCCTAAAGCCAAGAGCACACACCCATGAGAGTAGTGGAGTCATCCTGCAGACCCAGGGATTTCCAGATGATTTTCGCTTTGATCTTGGCTTCTTTTTAATTTTTTATTTATGATGTTTGTCTTTGATACTAATCAGTGAAAAATTAATTTTCATAATTTTATGCCCTTTAACAAAAACAAGAGTTGGTAAGAGAAGTTGGTTGGTTATGTTGAGTAGTTTAATCCTCTTAAAGGATGAAAAGTTACATGCCAAGTGAAGAAACGTTCTCAGAAATTCTACTCTGTTCAAACAGACTGATTTGAGAATCCTAGTCTTTCTAGTCAGGCAAAACAGTCCAAAAGACAGATTTTTATTAAATATTGCATACATGTAGAGGTTCTCTTAATTAGGAACTACAGGAAGTTAGCAGACAGTTTCATAGATATCAGCTAAAGTACAGAGGAAAAAAAAACAAACCAAGAGACACTTACCTTCTGAGACTGCAGGAAAAAACAAATATTGGTGGATTCCAGGGAACTGCATTTTCCAGGCAGTCTCCTTTTTTCTGAGAAACAAGATACGTATCTTGCAATATCTGTGTGTCTGCAGCACTTCTCTGCAGGATAGTGCAGACACGGGTGACTTGGGTTGTGGTGGAAGAGCTTGTGTGGGGTTTACAGTCCCTGCTGAGCTCTACATAGCTTGGGTTACACTGTGTGGCTGCCACAGGTACCAGTGACTAACAAGGACTCAAGTATTGGTGGCTGCTGGGTTGGGGAATGTGAACCTGACCTGTAGGTGATCCTTTCTGCTGTCATTTCTAATCTATTGATCTGTTGATCAGGTGAAAGTTCTGTTTGCATCTATCAGGCCTTGTATCCAGTGGCAGGGAGATGCTCTACTTTTATCTGCTTAACTTTCAGACATAAACTAAACAGAAGTTTGAATATAAAAAGGACAGTTGAGCACCAGTTAAAATGAATGCAGTATCTTGGCTTTTTTTCTCGACCAGTTACACACTAAGGTAGAGCCTCTAAAGCCTTGTGTTCGCTAGGGAGTCATGCTGAGGGCACTTGC
Organism: Polioptila caerulea; assembly: GCA_013397295.1. Lineage (NCBI taxonomy): Eukaryota > Metazoa > Chordata > Aves > Passeriformes > Certhiidae > Polioptila > Polioptila caerulea. The sequence goes on along the minus strand of VYXF01012166.1, from coordinate 172,540 downwards.
CTAATGTGGTGCTCTGTGCACACTCTGTCTTTTGGTGTTAAGACAAAGATGACAAGATGTACAAAAGTAAAATACAAAAGCAGAATGAACAAAAAGACAAGATATGGTTTATTTCCTAACTATTTTGTAACTACATAATTTTATTGAGACAAAAATGTTGTTTTGGAAAGGACAGTGAAAAAACTACAGAAGTAATTGAGGCAAGGTCAAATCTCACATTTTCTGCTGTTGCTGATTATGACCTACACATGTTGTGACTTGTGTGAGTTATTTTTTAGTTTAACTTTCCTATTCATAAGTTGTGGCTGCAAAAAAAATCCTGCTCTGCTCTTTTCCCTTAGTCTCCTCTTTCTCCTTCACACACACTGTTGTGTTTGGCAAATCACTTTTTTAAACACACCAAGTCATCTCTATGTGTTTATAGATTCCAATATGCTTGCATATCAACAGGCAGCTCTATAGGAGACTATGATTTTAATACACTGCAGTGATATTGGTGACTTCTCAGACTGGCACTTGATGCTTTAATTCATTTTTTTCTTGCTTTTTGTTTCTATTACTTAAAGAAAATACACCCTATCAAAATTTATTTATTGTAATGCCATCAAAGTACTTTTTACTTGCAGCATTTTGACTATTTTATCATAGTAATATTCATAAATATTATCATATTTATTATTCATATTGCCATATGAAAACCTGTTTTGCACTTATCTGAGTAGATGGTGCTATCCAGCTTAAGCGTTCTATTTCATGGGTTTTTCCATCTTCATGTGTGTGCCAGGTGCTGGAAAAGCAAATACAAAGACAGGTCCTTGCCCTGTTGCACATCCTCAAGTAAGGAAAGGAGTTCACAGCTAAGCAGTTGCATACATCTGCTCTGAGCAGCCACAAAAATTTTGTTATTGATGCAGCTTTTTAATACATATTCCACTGGCGAAACTTAGACCAGATAAATCTTTTTCATAAGACGATGGGAGGGCTCTGTGTGTTAAGCTGGAGTCTGTGACCCCTGCCATTTTATAAATAAAAGTGACAAGAAACCTCTTTTCTCACTCAATAAAAGGATCAATCACAATAGAGATTTACCAATTTCATATGTCTTTATCTACATCAAGGTTCCCTCCAGGAACATGTGCTGTATCAGTCAGTGAGAAATGCAGTGCAGATACTGGATAGAAATGCATTTTCCAACAAAAATGCATTCCACCTGGAAATGGATTTTAGGACAATTAAGTGTTCAGGAATGTAGTATTATTATTAACTCTTATAGCTTTTATTCACATATTTGTTGCCATGTTTTTGTGGTCATGAGCAGCTTATATAAGAAGGGTGTAATGATTGTAAATGGAGTTCAGGAAGGGGTTCAGAATCACTGCAGTCTCTTCCTGCTACACAGCACCTAATGTCACCTCTATTTGCAAATTCAGTATAATGACTCATAAGCACAGGAAGCCATAAACAAAAAACAACAACAAAAAAAAGAGAGGGTCCCTGGAATGTACAGGGAAAATATCAGAAATTATAATTTCTGTCCTGTTGTGATGTCTGTCTTAAGGATTATATTAATAATATCAGTACTAAGAGTAATGTAATAACAATAATAGCAACATATATCTCCAGGTAGGGAGAGCACCTGGAAGGATTCATCTCGTGTAGCTTTGGAAGTTTACACTGCAAGGGATGCTCCTAGTAGATCATTCATCAGGTCAGGTTTAGATGGTTGCTTCAGGACAATACAACCTGTGTTCTGACAGCAACTTGATTAAAATAAAATCTAGAAAACTACTGCAGATTTAGAAGCTAATACAGCAGGTACATAAAGATTGGTAAAAGAAATCTCATCTCCAGAGCTAATTGCCATCTCTAGAGTTTCCTAATCAGCTCTCTCTAGGGAGTCCTTGCAAGCTCACAAAAATCCTGGTACACGTTTCATGTACTGGCACCTTTATATTTTGGATATGGGTAAGGAGGTGAGAAAACTTCACTTAAATCTGCTGAGGGCCGCAATTCATTAATTGTGCTCTTGATTTCACATGTTACAGATGGCCAACATAAGCACAACTATCATAATTTTCCTTTTTAAAAGCACTGTTGAAGAGACCATTCAAACTTAGCTTAAATACTCTGGTGGTGACAAGTAAGTAATTTTTAGGATTTATAATAATACTTTTTTTTTTTTTTTCATCCTAAATAGATACTTATTAACATAATATGCATCAATATGAAAATATGTCAATAGTTAAATACACCATTGCTGCATCTCTTTGTGTGGTTCCACTTGGTAGCCTCAAGTGTTTTAGTTCAGGACAGAGTAATTGCAATAGTAATTCTAAAAAAAACTATGGTTGAAAGTTATGGGGAAGGAGTCAATCTATAAAGAACAGGAACCAGTGCCTAGTGCCACAAGGTGTATTAAAATGTGCATTGTGTCTTAAATTTGCTTATGATAATAAGACCTAGGAGTATCTGTTTGGTTTAAAGAGAAGACAGAGCACTAGTCCTGTAATTCAGCAGTCTCAAGGACTAGCTCTGTGTGAATGGTAGGAGTTTAATGTTAATTTCTGAATTATGCCATAGATGTTTAGAGGATACATTTTACAACTTTACAAGTTTGAGATTCCGGAAAGCTCATTTTCAATGTCCTCATCTTGCTCTTTTCCTAAATTATTTCAGTGATACTGGTAATAAATTTGATTTTAGTCTCTGTTGGACAGATCTGTGGCTGTTGTGCTGAATACTGTGTGGACATACGTACATACGTATGCATGAGCGTTCCCCTGCACGTAGTACAATACTTGAATGAGTGCTGATATGTGCAAATCATTGTCCTCTGTATAGAGATATTTTGAAACCTGGATGAGCGGAATGTTTTCCTGTAAAAATAGCCTGCTTAAATGCAATTAGAGCATCTTGTGGTTCCTATAGTCATGCAAATATGTTGCACCTTTACTCTAAACAATGCCTTGTACAACATGATGTTGAGATTGGATCACTCATGACACCTAAGCACTATTAAGTGAACATCCTTTGTCATTCAGTACAATGTGTTTTATTGATGTGTGTGATGTGGTAGGTATACATATTTCTTCATTATAATGTGTGGGCCCAGTATTAGCCGGTAAGAACAATGTATTATGTAAAAAGTAAGAAGAATCTTTTAAAAATGCCTAATGTATTATCCAAAGGAATTAGCATTTGCTAGATTGCCAGTCAGCCAAGGTTTTACAAGAGTTATTGTCATTTTGATTTTCGGATGAGTCATTTGGTACATTGCCCCCAAAGGCACCTCATTATGATTCAGTGCACAGCGTATAAAATTGCCAAGGCTTTCGGGGCTCCATGGAAAGCGAGTGGGGGTTGCAGTGGCTCAGCGTTGTGAAGCAGCAGCATTATGCTTAATTGACACCTTTGATGTAGCCCTAAGACAGCACCTGCACCTCCCACTGCTGCTCTGAAGACGTCAGCCTTACGCAGAAAAGGCTTCTGCTTATGAATCCTGCATCGCATTCAGCTCACTCTGTGAGCAGCCCCAGCTATCCTTAACTAATCCCATTGCTTCTCAGTTTGGCTACAGCTTGGCTTAGTACAGAGCAGGAATTTTGCTGCTTGCTCTTATCAGGTTAAACAGTCAGATTTTGTCCATGTTAGAACTCATAGAAGGTAAGTCAAATGCCTTGCTGATATCCTTACTGTGTAAATGTTCTCCTAAGATTCAGAGTGTGGGAATCCGATTGTCTATTCTTTTTATCCTAGCACTTACAAATATAGACTCTGATAGAACAGTTGCTTGCTTAAGAATATTTACTTGTATATGTGATACACACTTTGTAGTGTTTCTGTCAGTGCTTCAGTGTGAATATTATTGATAGCCTCTCGTGTGATTGCTTTGTAGTAGAATTCTGTCCTCTGCTGGCATTGTTTTGTTAATTTGTTGGATAATGTCATGTGCATGTGAAGATGCTTCTATAGAGATAGGCACTGACAAATGTGAAGAAACTTGCTTATTTGAGAAATTGATGCTTTCCTGTAAGTCAGACTGGAGGAGTTATATCCAATTCATTTGCTTCCAGAAAGCCCTTCTGGGTTAAGTCTGAGGTGATGTTTGGGTCAGATAGTATTGCAAATATCTCTTCAAATGGTTGAGTGAGGAGAAGCAGGCAGCTGATTTATTCTTGCAAGCAATACTGTATTTTAGTTTTAGTGGGCAGCACTTCAAGTCATAGTTAAATGAAATTAAAAGGTTTATATATTGTGTCTTTTAAGGTTAACAAAGCACCTTGTTCCCCATTACTTTCAAGTACAGGAACAATACAGTTTAAGAAAACATGATAATGCCATTCTCTGCCATTGACTAAAATATTTTCAGGTTTTTTCATTATTTGTTTTCACTCTGTATAAAAAATTGTCTTCCTAAGCCAAAAACCTAAAGAAATAATTCTTTTTCAAATTACCTTATTTAATATTTTAAATATTAAGCAAAAGCAAATGAATCTGTTCAACAAAGACTGAAAAAAAAGTTGATTTAACTATTTTTTTCCCTTTAATAATGCCTTGTATTTATTTTTTTTTCAATTTCTTGTGCTTTTAGTGAATGGAACCCCTGGTAGCCAACTTTCTACTCCCCGGTCTGGGAAGTCTCCAAGCCCATCTCCCACCAGCCCAGGAAGCCTACGGAAACAGAGGGTAAGGAAATAAGGAAACTGATTTCTGAGCATGGCTGGGGAGAATCCAACATAGCCATTATCCAATAGCCTTTTCCCTTCAGATCCCTTGTGTGCATGTAGAGCCATAGGGTGGAAGAACCTGGCTACAATCCTTGTGTTTGTAAAACACCCTGAAGTAGAAAACAACTGTTCTGTATCTGTCAAAATGCTAAGTATACTGACAACTGGTTTATCCCTGGGGTTAAAAAACAGGGGTAACAGGGGTTTCTCTCCTTTTTCACTAAACTTTTTTGTTTGTTTGTTTTACTTTATTTTTCCAAATGTTTCACAACTGAAAGAAAATGTCAAATCTCTTTTGTTCCTTACTTACTGTGGGCATTATGTCACTTGCACAACCTACAGACTGCTTTGATTTTGAAGCAAGGTGAAAGAATGCACTGTGGAATTTAGCTGTGATATCACAGCCTTGTGCAGTGGAGATAGGATCAGCACCAAGGCAACGTGAGACCTGTCAGTTACTTTCCTGGACGAGAGTTGATAGTGGCTGTAGCTTCCCCCTAGTTATCCTGTATGGAGGAATCTGCAATATTCCTAAGCATCCAGAACTAAGCTAATGCCTGTGTTACTGCTGATAAGACCCTCTGATAAGATATTACTTATTCAACCCAAAAGCTCCACATACTGATTTAATTAATTTTATCTGTTTAAAAGAAATAAGACTGATGTCTGTGTGTTTTCTGCTATTTTCTAAACTGTGGTCAGTTCTCAATGAAAGCATCCCTGAGGCAGTACTCTGTATCTCAGACTTGTTTATAAACAGAGTTTGAACACATGCTTTTTTCTGCCTTTTCAGTTTTTAAGCAAAGGCATAATTTGTCTCTCAAAGTAAGGGGATTATGTACAAAATCAGCAGTGCTTGACTTCAGGAGCTGGTGCAGACCTGATTCCCCAGATACCCAGATCAAGGATAGCTGTAGCATGACAGGACTCCCTTGTAGCCTGCAGACCCTTCTTCATATCTGATGTATGCCAGGGAGCTGAGGAATTGTGCATGTCCAAGTCTCCCCTCGGTCTGGGATACAGCAATGGGTTTCTGCCATGGCTTGTTTACAGACGCAGGAGCCAAGTGTGATCTTGCAGTGTAGGGACAGCCAGTGAGCAGCAGCTTGGAGCCCCAGGGTAGTGTCATGGTTTTCATCATCCAATACAAAGAGTGAGGATGTAAGTTCCAGTGGGTAAGCTGGTGCTAAAATCTTCTTGAATGCAATGTCTTCCCCACCTGTTTGTTCTTGCTCTCAGGGCTTATTAATGAATCATTAATAAGTCACTGGAGAGGGAACAAAGAGTCTTCCAAATGAATTATACATTGGTGATGTGAGGGCGTCTGTTTAGATGGATGATACCAGTTTACATTGGATTTGCATTTGCTGTAAGGCTGTCTCTTTTCATCGGTAACTTTCCTAAACTTTCTTTCTCACCACTGACGCTTCTCTCTCCACACTGAAGAAATGTTTTTCTGCTAATGTCTGTGGATGGGTGAGTGGGAACCATGTGATCAGCACCATTAGACACAAGGGGTTTCTAGGCACAAGATTTCTGACTTTCAAATGTGAAGAGGAGAGCAGATGGGCTTCTTTTTATGTGTAAGTGTAATAGGATCACTGAGTGGCAGTATTATGGATGCAAAGTGCTATGTAGCAGTAACAAAATCAGACTGCTAACTGTAGAGAAAATAAATATTGAAGTGTACTACAGGAGAGATAAGACATTGTTAGGGAGTTGAATTCTCTTTTCCAATATTCCTATTCAGCCCCCTTGACCTTGGTAGGAGACCTTTCATGCTTGCCTGGCTTTATTTTAGACAGATTTATTTTTTTTACCCAATGAAACATGGACTATATTCATGTAAAAATAGATTGCAATCATGTAAAATGCATTGCAATAACATTATTTAGGTTACAAAATCAACTCAGCTCAGGGATGGAAACTTAACACTCAGTCTGAGAATTTATTTTATCTGCTTTCATGTTTAGCTTGTGAAGTGAATGAGAAGTTCAGTGCAAAAACATATGATTGTGTCATTAAAGGTTGTAATGTGCATTCCAATGAGTAAATAAGGCATTAAGCAGTGCTTGAAAATCATAATTTCCTTGTTAGCAGTATAAATGGTGTTCTGTTTAGTTTTAGTACAGTTTTTTGTGTCTTTTCATTTAAATTTTACTTAGGTTATTTTATGTAATATATTGTCATGAACCAAATTTAAACCCAAAGCATTTTGTCTTCAATGGCTTCAGCTGCACAGCTGACAAGCCAAGCAGGACGAGGTTTATTCCCTAGGAGGTTGCTGAAGTGCTGGTATCATGTGATAGACATACAAGGGAGAAGAGATGGATTTAAGTTCCCATCTTGTCCCCAGTGTTGAGAGGTGAGGTGTTCCTGCCCTGAAAGAAGAGTCTTGGCTGCTGTAGCCGTGATCTGGGGTTGAAGGTGATGGCTGGTTTTTGGACTGCTCTGTCTTTCTCTCTTTACCTGCAGTTTGAGGGAGCTACTGCTTTAGAACTGAAATAAGATGCTGGGTCCTGGGAATACCAGCTCAGCTCTGTAATTTGTGTTGTTTTGTGCCTCTCCCTGTGCAGTTAGAGTTACAGGAGTTCCTGTTCTCTCATGCCATCAGGCATAAGGGATGCCAGTGGTAGGTACTGGGTCTGGAAGGAGATAGGAACACTTCCTCCAGCCTAGCCTGGTTCACCTTGACTAAACTAATCAACCAGCTCTTCAGCATCCCCATCCAGTGCTATGAGGGAGTTGTAGGCTTGGGACAGCACAATGCCAAGGGGTCTAGGCAGGCTGCCAGTGTTTTTCCTGGGAAGGACAGCTGAAAGAAGGTCATGCTTTTGAATCCAGAGGCACCAAAGCAAGGTACTTCCACAAAGGGAGGCATTGCTTCCTGGGAATAGTAAAGACCTGTGGAGTGCATTAGGCAGCTTAAAAGAGGGATTAATCATCTTATTTACTGACATTTCATCATTAATATTTATAAAAAATAAATTCTGGCCTTTGAAGGAAGGCTTTCCATTGATGTAATTAAGGCCAAAAATGCTGCTGTGGTATATACTCAAGTAAACAGTACACTTGTAACCCTGTAGATAAAATTTTGTACCCTCAAATGCCAGAATATAAAAAGATAAAATTTATCCTTCCTCATTTGCATATGTATGTGGCTGAGTTGTTTCCAGAAATTCAGAAGTCAGTGAAAGTTATATTTTTATAATCTTGTGCGAAACTCAGTCTATATTTGAAGAAAGTAAGATTTGAAAGATTAATTTCATGGGTGTAATTCACGAAGTTGAAAGTGAACTAGGAACAATTTATCAGCTATCTTAGCTAACTGTCAACCAATTTTCAGCTTCTGAATATTTTAACTAGTACAGTGTGCTATAGTTACTCTTTCTTGCAGTTTAATTATTACTTTATTCTTAAATAGGAAATTAAGATTCTAGTTTTTAAATTGCTATGAACGTCATTAGGTTTTGGTGGTTTTTTTTCCAGAGGATTAATACATTTGAAATTCAAGTTTGAAATGGCAGATTGAAGTAGAGTTACTGTGTTGCTCACAAATGTAGTTCCTACTGCAACAGAGTGCAATTAACTATGCAGACTCAGAAAAGGTGGCATAGCATTTAGAAAAAAAATATTTTTTCTATGTTCCTAGAGGTTGCAACCTACAGAATAAAAAAATTTAGATTTAAGGTACCTCTTGACTGATTAGACTGGCTAAATTCTATGTATATAAGGATTTTTTTGTTTAGTTGTATGTAGGCAAGAAGTCTCTGATTAATTCAGCAATTTTTGTCTTCTTATAAATCTATGCAAAATAATAAATATATTCTCCTCATAATTTCAAGAAACACAGTTCTCGGCTAATTATAGGCAAAAAACTTCTTTCAGAAAGGAAAACTCTTAAGACTATCAATTATTTAAAAGCAGGTGAAAAAGCAGAGAAAATGACACTGAAATCTGGTGAATGATTTTGCTTTAAAGCAATCACAGAGTCATGAAAATAAACACAAAAATATTATCTAAATATTAAAATTCAGAAATATCCTATTTGTCAGTTCAAAATACATTTTTTTTTATATTCAGAAGCAAGAACAGTCACCACGGAGATACTATTCAAAATTTTGGGGTGTTACTTTCTCTAGCAAAACAAAAGTTTCTTTTTTCCTGTAGAATGTATTAGAAATTCCCAAACTGTATAATTCTCAAAAGAAATTTAAATAATTAACTGACTAGTTAGTATTCAGAATAAGACGGTCATGTCTGTTTAAAATTGTTCTCTTGTCTAGATTGTTTGCAACTTAATAGAAATGTATTTAAGACCTGATTTTCACTCTGCCAGTCTAATGTCTTCTACTGTGTGCATACACACCCATGGGCAGAATATATACAGAATGAGCATTCTAGGAATCAACCCCCCTTAAAGGTACTTAAATCCCTTTTACATCACGCCTAAAAGTCAAACATGAACCTGGACTGTTTTTTGAGATCACAATTTGAAATTTGTGAAGCATTCATTTTAGCTGGTCCTTTTTTGTAGTGTAGCTTTCAGATTTGTTCATTTCTTGTCTTGGTTATCTTACTGTGATTAAAAAAAGCAAAACAAATTCATTCAAGTTCAACCCAAAAGCTGGCTCCATCAGCTTTTCTCATGTTCTCATGTTTTCATGTACTTTGCCTTACAGAGATTTTTTTGTTGCAATATGTTCATATGTTCTATATGGAAAGGGTCCCCCAAAACACGCTAAAGATATCAGAGAATGGCTGTGTGATGTGCTGGGCACCTGCCCAATCAGAACCCCTCTGAACTAATCAGTTATGCTTAATTCACCTGAAAAAGGCAGCATGCTGTCCTCTACCACTTCTCTTTTCTGAACTTTTCATTCCATGCAATTGTGTGTCTCGACGAGGGTTGTTGTGCTGTGTAGGTGGGATAGGGCAGTGTGTCATCCCATAGCACCTCTGGCACTTGAGGATTGCCTGATCCATCAGAGGATCAGAGTGTGTTGAAAGAATGAAGTGTACAGATCCACTCAGACTCTCCCTCTGCTGTCATGAGCTGGTTGCTTGGCTACTGACAGAAGGAGACAGTGATGGGGGGACAAGTGTAAAACACGCTGTCTTTTTATACATGCACATGGGCACAGAGGAGCTGTGGAAAAGGAACACCCTTGTCAGTACGACATAGGCAACAGCAGTATTCAGTGTCAGCAGTCCAGGGGTCAAATGTTGCTGGATCCATGCTAAATCACCAGTGGGTGGCAAGTTTTTATTACTTTATGTAAGGTAAGCACTTACTCTGCACTCTGCCACTGTGAAACAGCCAAAAATACGTTTCCAAAAAGGAAATACATTCCCTTTGAGATTAATTTAATGTTCCCAGGTTTTCAAACCATTAGGAGATTATCCAGAACAGACAAATATTGTTTGAATAGTGTTTAATAGGAAAGGCTCAAATAAAAAAAATAATTGCCTCTGAGAATTTGTACGTTGAAACTTCAGCTTTTTTTACTAACCATCTATTCTTTTGATTAAAAAATAATAATATGACATTAAGACAACAATATGAGTATATAGAACATGTATATTTTGTGTTAAACAATGTCTTCTGGTCCACAGTAACAAAAAAGAATATAAGACAGTTGCAGTGCAACAAATCAAACAGAATAAACAAATCTATACTGCACTTCATCTTACAGGACCTGTATCGCCCACTCTCTTCGGATGATATGGATTCAGTAGGAGACTCAGTGTAAAAGAGAAAATGGAACAATGTTTATGGTTTGTGATTTGATGAAGGTTTAACATTTTTAAAGAAAATAGCTGCTAATCTACAGTAATAGTGAATCGCACAAAAGAGTTTTGCATATTTAATATTAACAACATGGGGCCAAATTAATTCTAGCATGTGGGGGTATTTTTTGGCTTTATCACTGCATTTTAATGCAAGAATTTGTAATGAATGAGCCATTGAATATGTCCATCAAATCCAAAACAGCATTGTGCATACTTAAAGGCACAAAGATTGGATAAGGTGAATATAACGCACAAATCCATAGTGGGCACATTTATGAATAGCTCTATTTTTATCATCTAAGGTACTGATTATATGTTCTGTTTTTACCATATGTATCTTTATTCATTTTGATATGAACAGTTAATGAGTACTTTGCTTTTACCAACGAATAGGTAAAATGCAGAGAAGAAAAAACCTGCCATATTAAACTGCTTGCACCACGCTGTCTGATTCCAACACGCACATTTGAAACACTCCGAGCTTAGTCTTTTTATCCAAAGGAAAAGAAAGTGAAGAAATCCTGTGTGGTCACAGGACAAAAGTAATTCTTTCAAAGCAGTTGTTAAAATTTTCTTCACTGCGTTGCCATCTGATGAGTGTAAACAGAAGGATGCTCACAGGCATTATGAATGTTTTACCTGGCAAGAGCTGTTAATGCTGATCATCCATGTGTTGCAAGTAAACAGGGACAGATTTCTAACGAAGGAAATACAAGGGCCTGCTAGCTAGCAGCATCATCTGACATACGATGACATCTTTTGGTAAATTATATTTTGCCTGAGAAATTAGTTGGTTATTTTCACTTATGTGAATGGGAACATCATTTTTTATTTCCTATAAGAAGATATTTTGTGCATTTTAAAAAGAAAGCCTACAGAAATGTTGATACTGTAAATCATCCTCCTATTGACCTAATTTTTCTGTTTTCGCAGTATCTAGGGGTGCTCTTTTTCGTACAGCATGAATATGCAAAACTCCTTTAGTGTTAAAGTAGGTCGTGCATTATAACCAGTTGCTTAACAAATATCTACTAATTTTCATTTGTTTTCTGCTGCTTTATTGTGAGAATCTTAGTCTATTTAATTTACATAGCAATATTTCCCATTGTTTGTTGTATTTAAGACCATAGTATAGTGACCACACACTTTTGCAATCTTACACCTTTCCTTTCATTTTCTCAAACACTAATAATTTAAGAATTAGAAATCAATGTGTTTCTGATTCTCAGCAAAAATCTATAGAGGTTATATTTTTGAGCTATTTAGTGATGATTTAATATATTTTGAAATCAGGAAAATTTACTTAATTGAAGAAAAAGTTTAGCTGCCACATGCCAACTTCTAAATGTAGTGAAATGATTCCTTTAGACGGATTTGTCCATAGTAAAACTCAGCAGATGGAAATTGTTGGCATGTGATGTTTTGGCTTTACCGTATCAACACAACTTTCAGAGGATATTTTACAGAGGATATTTGCAAAAAGAAAACAGGCAGCAGAATACAAAACTTACCTTCTCTGTTTCCAATGCCTGGTTCCAGTGTCACCTGAAGAGAAAGTCATTGATCTGGCAGGTTTGCTGAAGCAGTCAGGTCATTCCCTTTTGAAATGCATGTTTTGCCATTCCTGCTTCAGACTTCAATCTAAAACTGTTCTCAGCCATAAGAACAGTCCATCCCTCACCCCATACCATAATGCATAAGCTGCCCTGATATGCTGAAAAAGTTCATAACTGTGAAGTTACTTGCATTTTCAGCTGTTATGAGGGAGTGTCTTTGAAAAATGTAATCCTTGATCCTGAGAAATTCATATTATATAAAGGTGCATTGGGATCAGTTCCCAAAAATTCAGACAACTTGACCAGGTTGAGAGAAATACTTACTGACATTTTGAAAATTGTTTTTTTTCCTGTAAAGAAAATAAATTCTAGGAATTTTATTTTTCCTCCCTTCTCCCATATAGACTACTGCTGCTTTAGGCAGTTTATTAAGAATGTTCTGCACAGGGAGCACAGATTGCCAGCAAACGTGAATCCCACAGCTTTGCTTAGCTGTGGAGAAGAAAAATGGACCTTATATCATTAATTGTTATCATAGTGAGTTCTCCATTAAGACTGTTTTAAAAAGAATATACTAGTCCGTAACATTTAATCATTTCAACATATGACTTGTATTAAGGGGCTATTCAGAGGCAAGACATATCATTAGTATTTCATTTTAGGAATGAAAGTCCCTTAGAGATTGAAAAGGTACACTGTTTATAGACTTTGAGATCCTTTTTTTGTGTGGAATGTAATTCCCATTATACATGAGCAGAAATGAAATGTTTCTTTTGAGCAAGACCAGAAGGTTTCAGTTTATGGGTGAAACTGAAATTGTGTTCCTTGATGCTGTAGTTGTACTTTGCAACAGCACAGGTTTTAGCTTGTTCCTAGATTTCATCAACTGCATTAAATAATAGAATAGCTTAAGCAACTTTATAGTGTTTGAACCTCTGATAGTTCTCCGTATGCTGCATTATTTGTGCCTACTCCAAGGTGATTATGATGTAGCTGAAGAGTCTTGTCTAGATTGTGAAAGCTTTGCCTCCCTTTGAGCTTTATGAATACTTGTGATGATTTCCCTAATGCTTTCTGCAACTTTGTTTTGTTTTGTTTTTTTTAAATCTCTTTTCTTCTTTTGTGCAACAAGCAGTTCACATGTGAAGCACAGACCGCGTATGTTTATATTTACATGCACACGCACACGTACATAGATTAATGGCTTCGGAACCCATGTGCTGTTAGGTCACACTTGTGACTTTAAACAAAGAAGTGGGGAAAATGTTTTAACAGGAGGATGCTCGTCTGGTGGGATTCACTACATCTCTGTTGGAGTTGGTGGAGTTGCACCAACCATTACTTGCTGAGCAGCTACCCCAAGGAATTCTGTACAGTTTTAAGAGATCACATCTACAGAAAAGGGCTAAGTTCAAACTGACCAAAAGTTAGTGGCAAACCCACCACTGACTCCAAAGTGGGAAGGATAGAACCTTACGCACAAATACATACACACAGACAAAACATTAATCCTAAATTGAAATTTGAATATTGGAAATGGTATTCTTTTGACATGTTCAGTCTTATGCCTCCTCCTGAATGGTACTGTTCTGCAGTACATTCAGTACAGCAAAATTAGAAGTTCTTTTGTTGAAATCAGTAAAATCTTTAGCATTCATTATGAAATGTGAAAATTGCTTTCCAATTTGTAAAATAGTTCAGACTCAGCACATTGTGTTTAGTTTTTTTTCTCTTCAATTCATTTCCACAGGACAAATTTGGCTGAAATATGAATATTCTGGGGTATTAAGCTATAAATGTATCTTACAAGAAAGGATATATAATGTACAACACCCTAGAAGAACAACAGGATTGAGATTGTGTGGAATAAAAATTGAGATAAATAATGGCATTTTCTTCTGCAGTTTCATAATTCACACTGCAGTATGAACTTTATATAGTGCACACATTACAAAAACTGCACTCTGAATGTAAAATGAATTAACAGTAATACAGAAAAGAACCTCTGATCAATCCAAGTTTACTGTTTCTGTCAAAAATGTAGAGAAATGACAGAAAATCTTTATGGTGCTAAATTACCTGATCACTTGATGAATGCATAGATTAATGTTGTCTGTGCTTTTTCTTGTATCCAATTAATGGTGCGCAACCAAATACAAGATCAGTTTTTATTTAATCTTCACTTTCAGCTCTATCTGCTAGTGACAAGAGCTTGTAACTAAGAGTGACAAAAAGTAACTTTACGAAGCACAGACAGCAATACCTTTATGTGCAGAGCAAAGCAAGCAAGTGGTTGTCACCCTCTTTGGAAATGGGTGTGCTTCCCCCAGGAAAGCCCTTCCATGCAGAAACCAGGGTCTGCTGAGCAGAGCAGGGGCTACTCTGAGCTGTGCTTGCTGCCATGACAGCTTTGGCCGGCTCGGCTGGCCTCTCTCTGGCTGGTGGCTGCCCTTTTGTTGGCGGAGCTCCCCGGGTCCCGGACAGGCAGTGGGTCTGTGGGTGACACCTGTGCTGTGCCCGCGCGGGGCTGAGCGCTCGCAGGCGCTCCGCCGCGGTTCTGTGTCTGTGATTGCGCACGGTGACGCTGCTCCAGTTCGCTTCAGTTAACCCTCCGCAGTGAAGTATGAAGAAAGCTGTGCTTGTACTCAGCGTGTACTTGTTGTCTGATGTTATATGGGGTAATTAGGTTGTGGTTTGCCCTGCAATACAGTGTTTTGGAATTTGGGCTCTAGTGAAAGAGGAGCTAACAATGTTTGTGCTAAGGCCTCTTCATGTTCTTAGTTGCACTATGATATTGTAAATATTGGCACACTTACAACATAAGTTTAAGATTTTACAAAGTTATGCATACAATTATTTTTTTTAATGAAAAGTGCTTGGATATTTGCTTTTAAAAGTATACCATTTTTGTATTAATGTATGCAGGAAACCAAAAAGAAAGCTGTTGATTTATCAACCAGACATGTAAAACTTGCAAAATAAACACCGATGAATGTTTTATTTCTTATAATCAGCTGACAAAAATCACCTTCATTTTTGTGCCATTGTTTCATCATACTGTATTGTACTTGTGTTTCATATTTGACCATGTCATCCTGGTTGCAATTTGTTATTTTGCTAGATTTAACATTAATGTAGATTATTGTAAGTGATGTAATAAATATATATTAAAAATACACACTGTTCAGAGAATTTATTTTGGAAACATGATTAACAGGCTTTAACAAAATTCTTGCAGTTGGTGTTGCTTGTTCATTTTGGATCAACACTGTCCATCTAACCTTAGTGTAAGCATACGGGATTCATGCATCCTAATGGGTTCCTTTAAACAGTAGATGCATTCAGTGTCTTTTATTAGTAATAAACTCAGGGCTTCAGTGTGTAGCTACAAAAAATGCTTCAAGGAGGAATTTGGTTTGTTGTGGGTGTAGTGAAGACAGTAAATATAACTGCCTTGAATTGCTTATGGGTAACTGTGTGCACATGATGGGATAGATTTGAAGTATGAAGTGGGGAATTAGAATATCCAAAGCAAGGTACCAGTGCCCTACCAACAGCTAAGCCCCAGCAGCACTTGTCCTAAGGCAAGAATTAGGAAAATACGCTTGTGAAAAGCTAATGATACTGAAACATACCTGGTGTGTTTTAAAATAAGTACCTAATTTTCTGATGCATCTTTTTACTCTAAAAATGCATATCCACATATCCATAACCTAGTTTTATTTCTTGTTTGGCAGGAGTGGGGGAAGAGAGATGTTAAAAATTCTGACATGTCATCTGCCAGCCTGATAGTTCAGCTGATGTTCATACTTTCCTGAAAGGAACTGTGGGCCTGATAAAAGTTCTAGCTTTGAAATGCTCTTGGTTGCTGCTAAATAGTTCTGTCTAAAAAAGGTGCACACACATGGTTAGGAAACAGCATGATAAGAAATGGGGAAGAGGAGAAACAAAATAACTGAGGAAACAGTTTAAAATACAAGGAGAGCTTTGAAAATACAACTAAATCATTTAAAGTGGTTATTTTGCTATGCCCTTTATCAGGTGAAAGAAATAAGAACCTCCTTTTGGTTGGTAGCTTTTCAATTTTTATCCTGTAGTTGAGTAGAAAATCTTACCTGTGTATAACTTTAGAAGAGGTAAAAGGAAGCCTTCACATTGCATCACTGTACATGTAACTTTTTATGTTAAATACAATAAGGATACAGAAATGACAATAATAACTTTCGATACCATGAATCTGATACTTCAATTTTTATATCATCACTCTTTTCTGAATCATGCCAAAGGCTTGAGTGAGCCTGGAGTGAATTATGGCTCAACTTTGGAAGCAGCTGTTAGGAACTAGTGGAGGTTAGATTTAAAATTATTGTTAAATACCATGTAGGAAACTATGTTGGTCTTTCTGAATATTCTTGTTACACAAATCAAATGAGTGTATAAGCATCCAGCACTGCAGCATAGTGAGGAGATCTTAAAAAAAAAATGCTTCAAGCTTGCAAGTTTAACTTCAGTCTGTCAGCTCCATTTCCTTGCAAACTCTCCCTCTATCCCTCAAAGAAAAAAACCAACATGAGACCCTGATAATGTGCCAGATAATTGCTTGTGTCATTTGAACTTAACCCTTCTCCAAGCTGTGTAAATCCTGAATTGCATAAATGAACAACAACAACAACAACAAAAAATCACTTCCCTGTGTAGGGCCTCTCTTAAGTCATGTCTAACAAAACAGGTCAGGATGTAGAATTGTGAATGTTTGTAAGCAGGTTTGCAAACATTTTTTACTATTCCTTTCCAGATGAAACTATTTATAAATAATTTTGAGTCTGATGTGTCAGTTTAGTGCAGTATCCAAACTGGAAAAGAAAACAATTGCATCATTTCTCTTTCTCTACATTGAACTCTATTAGTTTCCATTCTTTCAGCATGAAGATTGTGGATTTCATGTTTCTTCATGAAGCAACTTTTTTGCCAACCCTGTACTGTTTGCATGAAAGCTTTTTTCCCTGTCTCAGCTGGCTGGGCAAAAAAATGTAAGGTTAAACAAAAGAAAATCAAGAATATTTTTGGCTGGAGATAGTTGGGAGAGGGAATTTCAGTGTAACCCTTTGCTTCTCTCTAAGTTGAATAATTAAAAAAATCAATTTATTTTCCTAAAAGTTACATCGAAATATATTCATTGTTTTAAATCAGCTGTCCAGCTTTTGTTCTCTGGTGAGGTACCATTTTGCTGTTCATTGACTCACTTATTTCTTGCTGAACACTGTTCTGTATTACAAAAATTTTTTTATCTCCTTCAAAATCTTTCAAAGCTAATATCTGCACTGGATAGTTGTCTTTATTTTACCATTATTCATGATCATCTTTAGGCAAAAGAACTGAGCCTGCCAGGAAGTCATGGCAGCTACTTTGCAAAGGTTGTTTTATAACCAGACTGAACACTAGTATGGGCTCCAAAAGAGGTGAGCTTGGGGGCTTAAATGCTTAGTTTTGGTTTTAAAGCTGTTCCCTTACTGAGTTGAACTTCATCTTTCACATATTACTGACATGCTTATCTTTTTGTATTTTTTTTAAATTCTATAGGATTCTTTGGAACAGGGACATCTTAGGAGGCATAATTTAAAAACATTAATAATTCCTTTCTCCTGAGCCTCCATCTTGAACTTACACTTCATTCACTAATTTTAATCCTCACTTCATTAAGCCAGTTTCTAAAAGAGTAGAACTCTGCGTGAGATGCAAATTTAGCGTTACACCTGTGTGCTTTTCTGTTACTCACATTTCATCCAGATGCTTCCTTCATACTGGAAAGGAATACAAAGGAATCTATTGTTGAGAGACATTGTAGACTCCACATGCACTAAGAAAGTTTTTGAGAGGTTTAGAAAATAGAATGCAGTGTTTGGGGTTTAAGATTCAGGAATCTGAATTGCACTAACAAACTTCCTAGTCATACTTGTTTAAGTCTCTTTTCATAACTGCTGACACTAGAAGTCCGCAAGAATAATTCCTGCTCTTTTGTTCGGAGTGGGATTGTAAGATTATTTTAGGACAAAGGTGAGTATCAGGAGAGAGACATTACAGTAATTTTAATTTTACTGCCTTTTTTTTTTTTTTTTCCTGGATTTAGCTGTTTCCAGTGAGATTCAAACTATTTACCAAACAGTTGCTAAATAAATCTCCATGTGAGACATGGCTGAAACTCTATAACACTAATGTTTCCATTCACATTAGTGAGGTGTGTGGTGTGCTGGCCATCTGTTATATAAACCTGAATAGGATCTGAAATCCTTACACCAAAGACCTGATTTTTTTATGCCATTGCTTTTATGAAGGTGTGCCATAAAACTGGCCATGTGCTGGCAACCTGTGCAACTGGACCCCTTTAAATCTGTGTAAAAGCGATGACGTTCCAAGCACCTCAGCATCTCTTAAAATTAAAGCAGCTAATTGCATTAAAGTCTGTGTGTTGAAGGGATTAAACTCTTGCTTAGGGTTTGTTTTCCCCCTCCCCATCTGCAAGATCCCTGATGGGATCCACATCTGTGAGAGCAACAGCGTGCACAACAGACTGCCTCACGATTGGCAAGCCAACTGGAAGGAACGCTGAGACCCACAAGGATTGCTGGACCCGCAGGGCTCTCAGCTTGTGAGAACAGTGAGCTAATTAAAGTCTAAATAAATGAAATCTCTTTCCAGCTGAAGATAAATAAATAAATGCCTGCGTGTTGTTGGAGAGGGCTGAATAAAGACGAAAATACTTGTGTCATGTTTACCCAGTAATGTCTCTTTAATTGTGAACGGGACTTGGTGAATGTATGCAAATGTCCAGTTCCTGATTTATTTAATAGGAGGAATTCAGCAAAGGTAATGAAGAGTATGCTTTTATATATTTTTCAATAATTATTTAAAGTTTTAAAAGTCTCAGTGTGTATTTTTAGCACATCTTCCTAGCTACTGCTTCCTTGTCACTGGCAAGTTCTGCCTCTGCCTCTGTGCTGATGCCACCAAAGGGGCTGTATGCTTTGTTTGCAGACCAGTGGTATGGTTTATGCTACTAATGCATTATTTCAGTTCTTCTGCTAAGAAATAGCATTTTAACCTTCCCATCTTTAATTGTGCCAATAAGAAAAGAAGTAGAGCCACTTAAAGCATCAGTATGAGGTCAACTTTTTGCTTTAAATTTTCTCCAGGCTACTTTTTTTTTTTTTTTTCAGTCTATTAGACTAGGCCTAGGTTAAATACATATTTAAGGAGTTTCCCTAAGACATATTTAGGAGTCAATTCAATTTCAGTCATGTGTAGATGTAGACCCTTAAGATTATTCGTATTTAAATTGAAGCCCTTGCTAAAATGCTTTGTTTAAATGGGCCTTTGAAGATATCTAATTTTGAAGGACTGAGCAACTGCATTTCTCAGATAAGACTTGTTTTAAGGTCCTTGAAAAATGAAGTCCTCAAATAAAAATTTGAATGTCTCTAGGCACCCATTCTAAGATGTGGCAGCTGATTTAGGTTTCATTTTCAAATCTCCCGTTCTCATGGATGAGAGCAATGACTGCAAGGCTGTAAAAAACCCATCAGGCTAAAGGAAGCTGCAGTGCTGTGCAGCCAGCAGCCTTCACCTAACATCTACTAAAAAGTGTAATCTCACTATTTAAAGTGCAAAAAATGAAAAAAATGTAGCTGTTTAATAATCTGTTGAAAATCTAGCACTAACCTTTTTGTGATTGTACTCCTTAAATGTTGTAATGATTTGTTTCTGATCATAGAAGTAACAAATATTAAACATATTTAAATTGTAATTCCTTTCAGACAATACTGTGGAGTGGCAAAATTAGTATGAAATTAAATGTCTGTTCTAGGAAAACAAACAAACACAGCAGAATGAGTAGAGAGAACATGTTTTTCTGCTTATTTTACAAGCAGGATTTTAAAGGAAACAATTCGCTCATTACATGTGTATAAAAATAGGCTTTGAGACTGACTTCTCCAGGCATGAGAACTCCTAGCATTTCCCCGTTACCTTGATCCACATCAGCTCATTTGTTCAAAAATGAACCAGAGGTAAGTTTTTACTGGGATGTCACGCAGAGTTTAGCACAGGAATAGCACGTATATAAACACATCCTGACTATGAAACAAGGGCAGCAATATCTTAGCAAACTGCATAAAATCACTCAGTGCTGACTTCTTTTGTCAAGAGGCAACAAAACCAGTCCAAAAACTGATTAATGCATTCTTCAGTTCTGGTCAAAGCTCAGAAGAAATACTTGCCTGGATGAAAACAGGGAGCTGGGGTTGATTAAAGGAAACAAGGGCAAAGAATCTCATGTTAGATGGGATGTGCAAGCTCTCAGGATTATTTAGTGAAAAACAGGCCAAGTTCAGATTTTGAGTCATCTGACCTTAGTCTGTTGTGGGAGAAATTAAAAGTTATGCTGTTCAAATGAACTCAGTGTACTGGACAGATTTTAAGTCTGCTGACTGCCTTTTCCCTTGCTCGGGAAATATCCAAACTTCTGCAAGTTTAGTTACGCTTGCTCCCGTCATCAGCTGTGTTCTGCAGTGTCAGATGAAACAAATAATTCCAAAGTAGTTGTATTTAATTTGTAAAGTGGATTGGCACCATGATTGTGGGCATCTAAAAACCTTGCAAACACTGATAAGGGAGTGGTAATGTTAGTTACATGAAGTACAGCCTGCAATCTGTGTAATATATAGACTGAAGAAGGTAATGAAATACTGCAGCACTTTCAGCATCTGACTGATGTGAACCCAAGAAGGTTTTAGTTTTGCAAATCCTCTGAATATTTTTCACTTAAATTATAATAGGAGGACCTGAGGAAACACTCAGTTTTGCTTTAAGTTTGAAGGCTACCATCACATTTGTAGCTTCATCTGGCATCCTCTGAAGATAGGAGAATCCTGAAGATGAGTTTGTGTAATTCTTACGCACCACAGGTTAAAATCCAGTCCATCTCAAATGTCTGTGTAGCTTCATCCATCTAGATGCATGATGAAGCAGTTTTCCTAAAGTCTATGCATGCCTAAAAGTCCATAGGTAACTGATAGGCATTGATAGGTGCTTTGGAAGCCTTCCCTGGTGAGATCCTGCCTCCTATACTTCTGGTATCCAAGGTGGGTGACTACGAGTTTCCTTTGGGGGATCACAGGGACACCACCCTCCCCCCATTAGCTGTACAGACAAGCTCAGACAATTGCGGGACAAATACTTGCAAGAGAGTACAAGAGCAGAGTCACTGCCTCAAGTAAGCTACCCCCAGTCAAATGCTCTTATGAAACAGCAGCCATTATTCACCCTGACATTTTATTTTGTCCGTACATTAGCATAATGATTTTTCCCTTTTAGAACAAAAATGGGGAGGATTTCAACAGAGGGAGGTTTGTAAAATTGAGGAATTCTGCCCATAACACAGCCAACTTAGGTTCCTCTAGTGCCTGCTGGGTTATTAGGGTCTCTGAGAACACGGTCTCTGGCCTGCAGAGGGCATACGGCTCCTCGGATTTCCCTGCTAAAATGTTTGTGGAATAGGGAAAAACTGTTGGAGCATACATCAAAGTATTCTTGCATGCACATTGCTGCACTTGATGGATCAAGGATCTCTCCAGTAATGTGAGGTTACCAAAAGTGTAATTTCAGTGGAAGAATTTGGATTCTTCCCAAGCTTCCACGTATTCATCCACCAAAGTAAATAGATACTTCACATAGGGAACACTGAAGGCTCTCCAGGACACGTGTCCAGCAGGAACGTGCTGTGGGTACTCGTGCTTCTTAAAAATCATCTGTTTTCATTTGTGTCTCCATTTCCAGAGCTCCCAACACAGTGGCTCCTCTACCTCATTAGCATCCACCAAAGTTTGCAGCTCTATGGATGAAAATGATGGCCCTGCAGAAGGTAACATTTGGAGGCTGACATTTCAAAGCAGTCGGTGTAGTGATAACAGCAGCTGTGTAGGAAATGATTCATTCTTCCTGCCAGAGAAGGTGGGAGCATTGCAGGTTGGATAATTTTCCGTGAGGAAGCTCCTCAGCCTTAGCAAACCAGTTAGGTTCACCCTGGATCAGAGTTGATCTGGACATCACTCTTCAGAGGTACTTTTATTGCAGAATACCTGAGGTTTTATTTCTGCAAGCAGCACAGAGCTGACTGGCTTATTTCAATATTTTTGTCTCATCTGCCATGGTAGTGAAGAACACACAGCAGTCCTGGGTCTTTACTCAGGAATGGATAGTCTTACTCCATGCTAAGGCTTTGAGCAAGTTGACTGAGGGGCAGGGTTTGCCCAAACACTGCTGGCTCACATGTACATCTACATAAGTGTGTGTTTATCTGTGCTGCTGTTGGAGAATAACTCTTCGTGCTGTCTGTAAATTCAGACAAACCCCAGCCTCCTTGTGTCCTAGCGTTCACTTTTAATACTAAACTGGAACAAAGGACAGAGAAACACACACTTAAATGCACTGTCTTAAAAAATGTAAACACAAATCACATTTCTGAGAGGCATTTTTTTTTACAATACAATATTTATATAGTAGTTTGTATCAGCTGCAGTTTACAGTCAGCTTTTAGAGGCATGTTAGGTATTTGTAACACTATTTCAAATACATTTAAAAGTAATAGTACAGGAATGAGCACTAAAACACATTAAAATACAAGCTTCTTGTATGTTTAGACACTGTGTAGTGCAATTTCACCTAAACATCTGGTACCCAGGTTGCATGCGAGGTAATATTATTGAGAACATTTGTTTAAAAACTAAATATTTAATATTGGGGGATGGGGAGAACTAGCATTTAGCACATGAGGAGTTTTATGGATGTCTCAGTTTACAGGATGTAATAAAATAAGTGCTTGAGTGTTGGACTTCTTTGGTACATATATTTAATCATGCTGTGTCAAGGAGTTCCAGCCCTTTTTGGAGGCTGGTTTGCGCTTGTGCAGATCACAGAGGCCTTTTCGTAATTAAAAAAATACAATTTTGGTTTTGTCTTGGGGGCATATTGGCAACTATATAACACTCAAATGGTGGTATGTTTGAGCCCCCAGAAGTCTTATTTTTCATTATTGTATCTGCATGAAACCTGTTGAGTATATACAATGTCAGCAGCATGGTTTCACTGTACAGTAAGGGAGATACTGACTGAATGGTTTCCAGGCTCCTAAACTGTGGACTTAAAATGCATGTTATGTGCAACATCTGTGTTTCCTTCACTAACAATAAAAATGTACTAATGATTCTTTCAGAAGTGTTGGAGGAAGGTTTCCAGGTTCCAGCATCGATAGCAGAGCGATATAAAGTTGGAAGGACTATAGGAGATGGAAATTTTGCTATTGTGAAGGAGTGTATAGAAAGGTGAGGAGGATAATATTCTTATTACTGTAAAAAATAATCATTAATTTCATGCTTTTTCCAGATCATATCTTTATTTGTAGAATACAGAAATGTAATAAGGTAATGTCTCAATGCCAGATGGAAAAACTAATGTCCTCTCAAATCAAAAAAAGAGTGAGTTCAAAGGGCAATCTATGAATTTAATTCTTTGTGGGGTTTATATGGTTTTTTTCTGCTACACGCCACGTGATTTTATCAGTTCTTTGTGTTAAATCTTTCTTGTTTCACTGAGCATCTTTTCTTGCAGTTCATCCTTGCAATTCTCTTTTACATTAGACCGGTGGAACATTTCACATGTAGGAGCACTCTGTAAACATGTCAGGAAGTTCTCTGTTTAGGGTTTAGTGGCAGTGGTCAGCACAAATAGGTAATTTTGGATCCATGTTCTGCCATTTGACCCTGAGGTGTAGTCTCTTCCATATTTATTTCTAATTTAATGGATGTCTAACTCCTGCTTGCCTGCTTTGTGCCATTATATTTGCTCCTTCCAACTTTATGAGCCTCACTGCAGACACCAAAATGTAACTTCTTCAGTGGCCTTTACCATTAAGAGGTGAAAACAGTCATTGATTTTAGACATCTACTCCAGATTTGAGAAGTCACAAGTCAGTAACTTCTTCAGTGGCCTTTACCATTAAGAGGTGAAAACAGTCATTGATTTTAGACATCTACTCCAGATTTGAGAAGTCACAAGTCAGTAACTTCTTCAGTGGCCTTTACCATTAAGAGGTGAAAACAGTCATTGATTTTAGACATCTACTCCAGATTTGAGAAGTCACAAGTCACCTCAAGTGTCAGTGTCGCTAAAAATGTCCATGTTGACTAGTTCATGTGTCTGTTTCTAAATCTATTCAGGCTTGAACTGGCTCTTCTCAACCAGTGTGAAAAATAGGAAACCAAGCAGAAATGCTCTAAGTAGAACTGTGGTTGCCTTTTGGTGCTATTGTTAAAAGTAGGAGACTATGGGATATAAAAGACAGAAGATGTTTCACCTGTATGTGAAATGACTTTAGGATTACTCATGTTAAATAGAAGCAGTGCAGACAAAGCAAAAAACTGCCTGAGCTGGAGATGTCCAAAGGAGAGAAAAATAGAGATGTCAAGGTTTGAGAATAAAATTTCATCAGTTAAGTTTTCTATTCCCTATTACCATATCCTGGAGAGGAGACTCTTACAGAAGACCATAACCTCACCTTTGGGCTCAAAGAAAAAACTGCTCTTTAGCCTGTAAGAATATGATATAAACCCTGGAGAGTGAGATTAAATCTCCTGACAGACAATGATAAATTAGCTTGGCTGGTTTTAAACCAGTCTCCTTGGAAAAATACAGGTCCACCTCTGCATCCAAAAGTGCAACTTGGAGATCATGAGGACAGCTGTTGGGGAAAAGGGTAAGAATGGATTTCATATCAGCTGACAGTGTGCTTGTGGGACTTGGCCAAAGCTCTGGTGAGGCTTTTAGTGTTCTGCCAGAGTGAGTTCTTGGTGGAGCTGGTCATCCAGAGGGCGATAGCTGTTCAGATCAAACCTCAGGGTCTGAACACTAAACTGTATGGAAGGAAGCTTCCTAAAGGAAGCAAGGCAAAACAGTATGAAAGAAAGAAGGCACTGTAAAACCCTATGGAGGGGCATGTCTGATGAAAGAAATGGGTGAAAACACATAACTAAGAAAAGAGTAAAAGGCATCTTTTGGTTAAGTGATAAGGAATAGTGGCTGGGGAAAGCAAATTAGAAGCTAAAATAAAGAAAAGTTGTGGTTTTAATAAACTCATTCAACAGTTTGATTTGTGCTGAGCGACAGTTCAAATATGCTAGCATGTGTGTCACAATTCTTTCCCAAACTGAGAGAAAGTACATGAACAAAATTAAATATAGGTCCCATCACACCTAAAAATTATGCTGATTACAATATCCTTGAGAGTTTGAATTAAAACTGTCTCCTGTCCTATTGTCTATCCCACTGTCCCATGTTACACATCCAGTAACATGGTGTGTCTAATGTACTCAAATAGCATGATTACCCAGATATTCCCAGATACAGTCTTGTGGTCTCTGAGCTATGGCTTTCTATAGATCCCATTTCTATCAGAGTGCTACTACTTTGGGTAATCTTGAAAATTAAAGTGGAATTATTTCTGTTAGTTTCTACTTCTAAAGCAGTATACTCTTGCCATCACAAGTTTGGAAGGAGAAATTAAAGACTGTGAGGGTAAATTACACCAGTACCTGTGAAACTCCTTCAAAAAAACTATTTGCAGTCTTTTTAAGCCTCTTTAACCACCTCACTTCAAAGTCTGATATGTCCATAATTTGCAGAGCCAGAATTAATGGGGTGATACTTGGGACAGAGGACTCTTGCAAATTTTCTTGTGAAGTACAATTCCTGTGTGCATTAGACTTCAAAGGAATAGAACCATGAGGTGTTAAACAAGTAGGAATGGGTCTTGCTACACAAATTCACTGGTCACATGGATACTCCTCCACAGCTGTGAGATCAGTCTGCGAGCACTTCAATACATTCACAGGCATTTTCCTCTGACAATGAACAGTCTTGATAGAAGCCAAAAGCCATCTCCAAAATTTTCACATGAGGACTTCTAAATCCCATTTTGAGCATCCATGAATGCACAAGTAAATTTAATAAATGCACAAATACAACAGAAATAGATTTTAGTCTCCAGTGTAGTCTAAATCTCTGTGAAGTTTGCAAAAGTTTAAAAGAGCCAGGCAACATGGCACCAAGCCCTGTTATGAGCTAGAGATCTAACTCTGTGGTAGTGCAGTGGGTCCAGACTCCTGTCCAGCCATAACATGTTGCCTTCCTTTTGTGGTCCCTTTTTATTGTTTGGGGTGAGCAATAGGTGAGAGGTCAGATGCCTGTTTCATGGTGACTTTCTGACATGGCCATGCATATTTTTTGGTGGTGTGTAAGTTGCAGTGCTGCTGACAGCCTGCAGTTCTGCAGCTTTTCAGAGGAAAGGATTTACATTATCTTAGCTTTAATTTTCATTTAACAAAACAAAGAGCAGTCAGAGTTGTCATCTGCTTGTTACATATCTGCTCCATCGTATGCACAATTCGTCCTGTGGTGTTTTTATATGTGTTCATTTTTAACTTTCAGATACTTTCAAATTCTGACATTTCCTCACTAGCTCAGATTTCCCAGTGTCTTGGAGTACATGGAGTCTCCCATGGCCAACAAAAACCATCAATTTCCTTTCTCATGACAGAAAGGAAGCATTCCTAGGGCAACCAAGCAGCTTGAAAGAGACTGCTATTGAAAGAGGCTATATTTTGTCTGAGTTTGAACCCCAGATATCTTAATTTCTAATATTTCTTGTTCAACCTCCTCCTTTTAGTCCCAAAAATAGTGTCCAAATCTCTTCCTGTCCCCTCACTGAGCTTGGTCTGTAGCCACTGAAGAGTAGTACTGGAAAGGGACACCCCAAATGGAGGGCATTTTGGGAGGCTGTGGCATTAAACCCCTGTGTAAGGGAGTACACATAGGAGAAGTTTTAAATTTTTATTTGTGTAAATCTTGAACATATATGCTGTAATTATCCCCCCAATTCATAAACCTTCTTATCCTGTGTGATTTCTTTTAATTGATGTCCTAATAGAGACAGTTTTAGCTCTTTGCTTGGAAATGTAAACAGAATGAATATTTTGGTGGTATTTTTGTTTTTTACTGAATTTTGCTTTTTTCCTTAAATTAAAAATGAGAGGTACATCTTTGCCAGAAGAGTTCTCCATGTTTTAATATGGCAATGAAAATGCCCAGTTATTTTCCAGATACAGTGCTTTCAGTGTATTCCTCAATTTGCACGTCCTGTCTGACAGACTGAGCACACTTTTAGGCACATTAATGCCTCTGTTGAACATACTCTGTGTCAGTTTAATGTATCAGTTTAAGTACTATGTTTTGTGAAATGCAGAATGAAAAAATGACCCATATATGTAGTAATGATAAATATTATAGGGATTCAAAACAACACAGTAGTTAAAAGGAAATGTGTTCTCATCCTCAACAAATTTCTCTTACTGTCTCCAGAACCTTCCACATTCTGCCTAAAAGCCAACATATTTAACTCAGCTAAATATCCAATAATTAATGAATACATAAAAAATTATCCCATGGACTGACCTTTTTATCACAGCAGTTGGGACTGCAGATATGCAAACAAATAATTTTTTATTTTAAGTAAAAAGCAAGTAAGCATTTTCCGTGGGTTGTATTTTTTGTAGAATTGAAAACAAAATTTCTTTGTTTTGAAAATATTGGAACCTGTGAACACTGTATTGTATTTTTACAAAAAAATGAAAAAGTAATAACAATTCTCATTACAAAATGAAATAAAAAGTTAAGCAGTTTTTTTTTATTTAAAGCACTCAAATGATTTCATTTTAAAACAAAAAGTTTTGATATCTTTTTCTCAGGCATGCATATTAAATAATTTTGGCTAAAATTCGCAATACTAGTAAAATCTAAGCTTTGTTTCTTAAAAAAACCCAAATATTTTACTAGAAGTCTTCACTACACTTACTGTACTCATATAACAAATATAAACTCAACTGAGAAAAATATTTAGTGTGATTGAACATATAATGTTTCTTCTCTTTCCTCAGATCAACTGGTAGAGAATATGCTCTGAAAATAATTAAGAAAAGTAAATGTAGAGGAAAAGTAAGTACAAAAAATATAAGACCAAAAGATTCTTTCTTCCAAGAAATTTTTTTTGAGAGATCATTTTGAGAAGCTGTTGGTATTTGTGTCTTTCTTGACAAGTGTTAGAATCTCTTTGGTTGAAGCCTTTGCCTACCCTCTGGAGTCTCTTGGAGTTTCAAGAGAAAAGGATGTCATGTACTGATCTAGACCTGTGTGATGATTCTACAGCTGGTTGGTTGTGTGTGACTCCTTTCTCTTTACCCACGTAATTATATAATCTAATTTTCATAATTCCAGGTGTTATAGAAAGCATAAAATAATACCAATAATTATAACAACAGTGGTCACTATGTGTAAGTTATAGGTTAATTAAATTGATGTCAATTTTACACCTAGTGACTGTTAGCTTTTAAAATCAGTAACAGAAAGTTCTGTGAGAAGATGCTTTCATGTTGTTCAATCTAAAGATTCTGCATCATAGAAAATTTAAAAAGCTTTAATTTTTCTCTGCATCAGAAATACATTTTTTCCTCCATTTCTTTCTCTGTGTTCTACTCTCCTTTCAGTTACCACGTTGATGTTTTTAGATATGTTCCTTCTCTATTGCTGGAGGCAACATCTGTTAGTTTTTTCAAAAACCCCAGAGAAGCCATGCAGCTCCCAATTCTCTCTGCTTTATCCACTGTGATTTTTTTCCCACTAACCCATATTCATTGAAGATTTTTTTGTGTGTCAGGAACACATGATCCAGAATGAGGTATCTATTTTAAGACGAGTCAAGCATCCCAATATTGTACTTCTGATTGAGGAGATGGACATGCCAACTGAGTTGTACCTTGTCATGGAACTTGTAAAGGTGAGTGTTTTGGAGTCAAGCTGCTTATTGTATCAACCATATTGAAAAAATCCATTCCTACTTAGGCTTACTAAAAAAATGGGATGGCAGAATAATATATAATGGAAGGGGTCTCTGAAAGTGGTCTTGCATCCTATTGAAGGATGTGTAACCCACGGTCAGATTTTTTTTAATAGCTTTCAAATATGTCAAATATTTGTCTAACTTCCTGTAAGCCACACTTGGAAGTGTTCTGTTGACAGTACTTTGTATACTACCAGTTTTGTCTGCTTCCTCAAAAGAAGACTTGTTCAAAAGTTAAAATCTGCCTTGAGGTGAATTGAAAATACACCGAGTCCAAATAGCCAAAAATAACAGCCTTCAAAATACAAAAAGATGAAAGAGGTTCATTAGTTTTAATTAATTTATGTTTAATCTAAACATTATTAGATGTGTTTTTTCTCTATTGATTTATATTAAGACAGTGTCAAACTTGCCTCCTCAATAGCAATCTAAATTTAAGCTGAAGGAAGGGGAAAGTGAAAAAGAAAAGCCTGCTATTTAAGGCATGGCTCTATTCTAAAAAGTAAATATGTGAATGCAGTAGTTTATATTTTGGACCCTATTTATTTCTTCACAGTGACTTAGAGAAAGTGCTTTTTGGCAAATGAGATTATTGATCTGTTTTGCTCTGGTTGTAGGTGGAGGTTAGAGGGTGCTCTTAATGTAGACACCTCATTGAGATGTTAAATAGGGCAATCCCAGGTGCAAGTGTTTCTTAAATACCCTCTCCATCTCTGGTCTGGAATACAAGAGCAAATAGAATGAGAAGTTGTTTTTGTTTGTTCCATTATCCCCCATGCTCTGTGGCAGCACCAGTGACACAAGCCGTTCCCAGTCCAAAGCTGGAAGGCTCTGTGTGGCTCATGGTGGATGCCCACAGATTTTCCCTGTCCTCATGGCAGTCTGGGAAAATCTTGTTATCTATGAGAAGCTCAGGCCATGCCCACATTTTAGGAGATGGCAACACTGTCCTTGTAGGTTTGTCCCTGACAGATACCCTATTCAGCTTGAGTAGTGCTGTGGAGCTTATGGTCCCCCTAACCCCACTGTCCACCACCTCCAAGCTCTGAGGAAACACACTGAGAGATGCTGGTAGCAAGGAGCTGACATATTTTCTCTGATGAAAAAGTTAAATCCTAAGACAAAAGAAAAATACTGGCACTCTTTCATGCCATGAATCCCTTTGTGTAACCAGTCCCAGAATAATTTCCCCACTCCCTTGACGATCACAGCCCTCTCTCACTCTTAGGCATGCAATGTGAAATAGCACAGCTTGAGATCAGATACCATTAGCCATCTAACAGTATTTTAATCATAATTACTGCTCTATTCTATTCTAAGTGAGCTCACTATGAGATCCATGCTACTGTCGGTTTTCCACAGTGTCTGAGAGAGCTCTTTCAAAGGTACCTCAATCCCCTTGCACAGCACTGTAACCACATGTAGCCACAACTTTAGCCTGCATTGACAAATCCTTCATCTTGGCCCCATGAGGTGCGCTAAGAACTAAAAGCTGTGCCTTGTCTGACCTGCCAAGATTTAAACACAGAGCTGGTTTTATGGGTGAAACCTGCTGTGCTATTCAGGATTGAAAAATGTGTAAACTGTAGTGTCCAATGGATTTTTAATTGAAGTCCTACTCAGCTAAATGAGAGAGGAGGGGACTGAAAACTCTTATAAAATAACTAGCCTAAAGGATTTCTATCAAAAAAACATGCACTGGAGAAACATCACTTCCTGGAGAAATTTGTTTTCTTGTGCTGTTTTCTTCTTTACTCTTTGCACATATTCT
Organism: Polioptila caerulea; assembly: GCA_013397295.1. Taxonomy (NCBI): domain Eukaryota; kingdom Metazoa; phylum Chordata; class Aves; order Passeriformes; family Certhiidae; genus Polioptila; species Polioptila caerulea. The sequence continues at coordinate 141,694 of VYXF01012166.1, read as the reverse complement.
TTTAGCTATATTTTGGAGGGGGTCTATAGGAATCCGTGTACTTCTCATATCCTAGAGAACACTGTTCTAATAGTCTTTACTTTTAGGTAGAGTAATAGAAGAAATGTAGAGGAAATATCCTGATTTGGGGAAGTCAACTTTGTTTCTCGGAAGCAAACAACTATTCCTCAATATATAGCTGGAAGAAAAGCCTTGTTGCACTCTCTGGGCACTAGGGAAGGCATTTCTGGAAAGACATTAATTGTTAGTGCATCAATTGCTGACTGTTACCATTTCATAGTGTGCACTGTTAGAATTGATTAACCATCTGTTATTGACTGACTTTTGAAGACCTGACTTTAAATCAAACTCACTGACAGGAAAGAGAGGCAAGGAGAAAAGGCTTGATAGTGCAGAGCCCGGTTTCAGTTAATACCACCCTGCATTAATTGGCTGTAACATGTTTGACATAAGTGACTGCTGCAAATCCTGCCCTCACCTCATGGCAGATAGGCCATTCATTGCTTTTTAAAGTGTAAGAAAAAGCACTTCATAAATACAAATATAAACACATTGCAAGTGGTGCTTGTAAAAGGAAGCAAAGACCTGGTTTCTGGCACATTGCCTTTTTACACAGCAAAACAAAATTGTTATTCAAACCTAACAGGGGTTTGGCCAATTTAAGAAGCAAGATTTATTGCTGAGTTTCCTTTACTGGTCCAGGATATGATTTCACTTTTGCAGAAAAAAAGAGAGATCATATCATTTACATAACAACGTAATAAATAAATAATTGGTTACTGTAGTTCCAAGCACACTTCCTCATGTGCACAGATGATAAAAACTGCATTCAGATGTTGCTGGTACTGCTTCACTCCAGAACAGGGGATTTAAGACTGAAATGTCATCCTGAACTCACCCCTGGTGCCTGAATAAATGATAGTGACCTGCTGTGTGAATCGGCTTAGCAGAACCTTGCAGGTTAAAGTGCTCTTTGGGGAGAGGAAAGTCTGAAAACAATTCTGCCTGATATAGCTGTCAGCTCTGTTAACTCTTTCCAGGATATCATCTCTTTTTTAAATTCAGAGAATCCCTCAGACCAGATATATGCTCTCGTTTCTTAGCAGAGTACCTGGTAAGAAACTTTACCGACTACAGTATATGCTTAAATGGAGAAAATTATTCTGCTTCAGATTGGCTTGACTCTCTGTTAAATTGCTCTACAGCCTCTATCTTTTTCTGAGTTTATGTTTCTCCTGTGCATGAATGTTTGTTCCTTTTCTTCTGACTTCAAGACAAAATTTTTCCTTCTGTTTTTAAGGCTCAACTTCTTTCATTCTTGCTCCTCATATCTCAGCTCGGACTATTTTCTTTGTTTGGAGGCAGATGCTTTGCTGATGTTATTGACACTTCTTCTGAGCATCTGGAACATATTAGATAAGACCAAAGATCTGTCTAATCCACTGCCTCATGTTTAAAAGCAGCTGGTACAGGGGTTTCACAGGAAGGAGCTTAGGGAAGATAGATTATTTATCTCACATACTTTGCCACATGCTGATATCTAATACTTAGGGATCAGATAATGCCATGAAGTACATGGTATTGTACTTTTGCCAAATATTTGGCCTCTTTCTCTCTAATCCTCTATCTGGTTTAGTTTGGCCTTTTGTTCTTCCTTTTCCTTGACGCTATGTATCTTGATGTGTCTCGAACAGTCACCAGCCAGAGCATGAAGTTCGATGTGGTCCAGATTTGACAATGGTTGGCTGTAAGCAATTTCCAAAGAGCTGGGATTTTCCATCTACAATGGGAATAAACCTGCCCTGGCATGCTTCAGCTGCACCTCAACAATGCAAAAATTTTAATAGTTTGTTTGGTTTTTATGATAAATAACATCTGTTTTATCAGGTTTGAGTCTTTTCCTACCCTTTTCTCTCTAGCCATGATTCCTGGAAAAATTCTTTCTTTTTTCTTTCCCCCCCTCCCGCTTCCTCCTTTTTCTGGAAAGTGGAAAAAGTGTTTACGCTGGAGTTGAGCCGTAAAAAAACACAGAAAATATCTTGAAGCTGTTGATAGAACTATGAGAGCTGGCAAAGCTGGGACTCCTCTGTTGCCTTCAGAAAATCCCCACTTTTTCATTTAAATACAGTGATATTTTTCTTGATGTTTTGACTTCAGCAGGGAATTTTTGCATTGTTTTTGCAGAGCTATCCTTTGTGGGTTTTTTTTTTTTTTTTTGGTCTTGTTGGACTGTGTTTTCTTTGTGATGCTGTTTTGATTTTGGCCAAAGGCTCAATATCTCTGAGTAGAATCTCTCAAAAGATCACTGTTTTTTCTTCCAATCTATCAAGCTTCCTTCTTAATCTCATCTTTAAAATTACTTTTACATCTTTGTCCAAGCACTTCCATGTTCCTGCTCCCCACTTGCCAGCTCACCTCTGGAAATACAGTCATGGCTGCCTCAGGTGCTGGTGAAGATTGTTTCAACTTTGAGGACTTCCACTTAGTTTCCCTTCCTTTCTTCTTTCCTTCTTTCCTTCTTTCTCTCTTGTTTTCTTGTTTTCCTTTCACTGACAGCAGCTTTTAGGTGAATTAGGCAGCATGATGAGCTGGAAATGGCACAAGCGGCCACCTGAGTCTCCCAGTATGATTGCCTGACATACATGCTGTAAAGTTTTTCAGAATTGACTGCATGAGGCATCACACTACCAAAAACTTCACATTTTGTGTAGAGAAAGTGATTTCTAAAATCAATGTTTTCAAAGCTTTATGAGATGGAAACAGCCTTTTAAAATACTATAGCAGTGAGGACAAGTAACTTTGAGTTCTGAGTTTTACTCAGAGTTTACTCATCTTTCTAGGGTTCAGATAGGCATTGGGCAAAAGTTTGATGTCAGTCTGTTTGTAATCGTTATAAAGAGTGCCAGGGGTTGGCATTGTGACAGACAAGTATGTAGTCTTGCCAGAAAGCAGCAGCAGGTGGAAATGGTTTGCAGTAGAAACTCCAGGCTCTTGGCTGACCAACTCAGCCATGGCAAGTGGTTCTGAGTTATTGATCTGTTTACCTGCCATGACATGGGGATGTCATCACAGTACCTATAGTTTATAGCTGCAAGGAAACTGTGCTGCTCCCTTCCCCCCTCTCCTCCTCCTCCTCTTTCTCTAAAAATGTTCCTTGATCTTCCCCAATTTTTTCAGTCATTTCACAAGCAGTGTTGCTCATATCCCATGGTCATTTTGCTCCAGGGAGGAGATCTTTTTGATGCTATCACTTCCACCAACAAATACACAGAGCGGGATGCCAGTGGGATGCTTTACAATCTGGCCAGTGCCATCAAATATCTTCACAGCCTGAACATTGTCCACAGGGATATCAAGCCGGAGAATCTCCTGGTAAGTGAAGATTCATTTTTCAGTATTGCTGGTAACTTGGGAGTGTGTGAAAAAAGGTCTGCACTTCCTCCTTCCACGTGCCTGCCAAGTTGATTTCGGTCTTTTAAGTCACTGATCTTTTAATTTTAACCTTTGCATTGAAAGCTCTCCTAAGAATAACAGCTGTCACAGCAACATAAGGTGGTATGTCTAGACTGTTCCACGGAACACAACGGCTGAGTTATTCCTCAGATCACTAGCAGTAAACTTCTAGTAAACTGCAGGATAATTTCAAGCTTCCCAAAAGTATAAGCGTTCTGTCCTCAGCAGACTATTCTGTACTTCTGTCACTGCCTAAATCATTAGCAAACCTTTAATTTTACAAGTGTGGTGTTTGTAAATGTTGTGTCCTAATCATGTCACACATCAGAGCAGAGCCAGGAAGAGACTTCAGTGTCCTTCCCCTACTGCATCTCCCAAATAATCCTATAGCACTTTTTATTAAGCCACTTTCACAGACAGACAATCTAAATCTTTGTTTTTCTGAATAAATCTGTGTGAGCATTATCCACTGAAGACAGAGAAAAATATACCCTGGCAAGTAGTCTTTCTTCTGAGAATTTTGCACACTTGAATGCAGCAGTTGCATTCTCCTCATAGTTTTATTTCTCCTGAGAAATTAGCTTTTCCTGATTATTTCACTGTTCTGAGTTTTCACAAATTTGCTGACTTGTTCCAATATCAAGATGTCCCAATTCTCCATATATTCTGCAGCCATAAAACAATGTTTGTAGAGTCATAGAATATCAGTTCTCTCAGCTGTGTTCTCTCAGCCATGACTTAATGCATTTAGTCCTGCTTGACAATTAAGAGGATTTATGGGAAAGTTGACTCCAGCAGATATTACTGAACTTCCAGGCAGTGGGATTTTTACAGTTGAAGTTCCTCGAGTGGCAGGTTCTGGGTGAGGAAGTAACCTGCCCTCATTTTCCAGAAACTGCTGAAAACACACTGGATGGGAGTTTCACTAGACACTAATGACTGATGCGCCTTTCTTGGCTCTTTTGCTCCATTTTAATTTCCGGTACTGGTGTTGGTAGGTGGCTGCATGCAGATGTTGTAGCAATCCCATGCCAGGATTCATTAATGTTGTTCCTGGAGTGTGCAGGAGGATCTTGGTCTGGGAAAAGCCTTGCTCTGCCACCGTCTTGACTTGTCTGTAAAGGTCTAAACTCTATTGTTGTCTGTCAGAGTTAAAATTCTGGGGGAAATGAGGTGGGCAGGAGGTGGGGCCAGCAGGACAGGGACTAGATTTGCCTGCTCAGCTTTTCTGGTTATTACCCACTACTAGGAATGATCACATTGTTCACACTGTCACTGAACTATTTCAAATAGACTTTTCCAGAGTTGTACATTGGTTTTGGGACTGAGCTGTAAGGATGCAGCATTTAACCTCTTGCAGCAGCCTAATTCTCAAAAGCCAGTATTTGATTCACAAATTACATTAATTCATTAAGGTTTATCAGGTCCTTGAAAGAAACAAGAGCTGCTTTAGAAGAGTGCTTTGGAACCAGCCTTACCTGAGCTCTGACCCTTGTTCTGACATTGGCTGCCTGTGGCCTCAGTGTCTCTGAACCTTTCTGCTTTTATCTTAGCTGTCAAATAGGATCTGTGGTTCCTTATGCCACAAAATTGCAACTAGCGTTATTTTCATGGCATTTACAAAACACTTGAAAAATGCCACACAGGTCTCAGCATTTCTTCTGCTAAATACCTTCTACTTGCTTTTTGTAGCCTGCCCTTTTCCTTGCAGCTCTTTAGCCCTTCACCTAAGTGGTCATAGTGGTGTTTTTCCCTTGCTGTTCTTGTGCTTAGGCTTTCCCTCTGCTACTGTCACGGTGCTGCATGTGCAAACCCTAGTTGTGTTGTTATAGCTGGTTCTCCTGGCCACTAGTGTGAGAGTCAGCCCTTTCTCCCCCACCCTTTTCCTGCTCATGGATTGTCACTTTAGGTTTAGAGGAGCATGTCTTGAGGCTAAACAACCTCATTAGCAGGAAAAAGACAGCAGGGAGGATGAGCAAGAGTTAGAGTTGCTGCAACTTTAGAGTTGCTGCAGGAAAACATGGGTTGTGAAGGGGAACATGCTGCTCTGGAGAAGAAGATGAGGAGTATGTTCACCTGGAGCTGCTCTTTTTCATCTCTTACTGGCCTTTCTTTTAACCTCCTCCTTTGTCTCTTTTCACGTTTCCTTCTTCCCAAAAGTAACTTTCAGGCTTAGAGCTGATGTGTGAGACCAGCTCCAAATCCTGCTCATAAGTCTGTGTGTATGTGAACCTGTCTTGTGTGCAGCACCCATTGTTTCTTAACTGCTTAAATATTCCATATTATCCTCAAGGCATATAAAGTCTGCCTAAGACTCAACTGTCCAAGAGTTTAGGGTGTGCTGAATACCTGTGATGTTTTAGCATTTTTGTTTGGTTTTATTTATTCTCCAGGGAGTCTTCCATGCTTTAATTGGAACATTTTTCATAATTGTTGCTATTTAGAACGTTTATTTTGTCAAGTCATGGGATGTCTTTATAGCTATATAATAAACCCTAGAGAACAACTTCTCTGACTGTTGCCATCTGCACTGATCACAAGAGCAGCTTAGAAAATACTGACAGTCTTTATACTAATAGGATACATATGGTGGCATACAATTATGTGTGGCTGCATTCAATTAGTGTAGTACAATTACACAGTTTTATAGCTTAGTTAAAACAGTGAAAGCACTACGTAGTGGGCAATTTGCACTAATCCCCATTTCTTTAATTGCCCTTCAATATTTAAATGCATGAACATATATAGCATTTATTCTGAATAACATGAGCATTAAATTATCTTTCCCATTCCTTGACTGGCAAGTAACATACCACAGCTTCACGTTGGGCTCTTTTTTACATGGAGTTATAACAGGGTGAGGAAAAGTTACTTTCTTCATTTTTACAAGTCAACTGAAGTAGTTTTCCAAGCAAAGTAATTCCTTGAAACAGATGAGGCAGAATACTAGAAAATATACTGTACCAAACCTTCTGCATTGGTAAATATTGCCAAAAAATCCTCTTCTGTAATTAATTTCTAGTATGGATGAGTCACACCAGGTGTGGTCTACTGAAGGAAGGAAGTTAGGAATGTTTGCTAGGTTAGCACAGCTCAGAGAGGGTTTTGTAAAAGATAACTGCATGAAACAGAATATGAAATATTAATTAGGCCAGATTCAGCTCTTGATATCTAAGTGCATAGTTTACATATTTCAGCAAGTGAATATTTAAAGCCCTAGTCTCTAGACTTTAATTAAAACTGTTGTTGAAATTAGATTTATTACTGCCATTTCAGAGAGCACTTTCTTTAGTTTCAGGAACCAGATGTATTTAACAATCTGTGTTTTGAATAAAACCATAATTGCTTTTTTTTTTTCCCAGTGCTTTTCTATAAACATAACTTTTTTCTGGCTTAGTAGAAGAGAAATGTGAATCCATTATAAATTGTTGGTCCTCTTAAAGATCCAGTTGAATTCTTAAAAGTAACATAAGGAGAGGAGAAGAATTTTGTGTATTCTGAATGTCTGCTTGTGGCTGTATCACCTGGTAAGCAGGGATTCAGGACAGAGAGGGGTTTTCTCTCTAGACATGACTAACATTAACAAACAAGAAACTGGGGGATGGGGGCTGTATAATATAACTAATTATTACGAGCTATAGCAGATCTGTAGGGAACTGTGGTGAGAAACTTCAAAAATTTATTTTTGCTCCAAGGGTCTCTTCAAGGGTCCCATGTAGAATTTATTGTATTTTCATAAGAAAAAAAAATCTAGGATTTTCTTGTTAAAGCAGTTGTAGATAAATGTGATTTTGGATGTAGGAGTAGCTAGTCAAGATATGTATATAAAGGATTCTTTTGGTTTTGATTAGGAAGTACGATACCTACCATTTTTGGACAGTTTTGCTGCAAATTGTTTACACGATACCATTAATGGTGATCTGGACTGCATAGAGCTTTGGTTTGGCTTGCAAAATAGTAAAGTGATGCATATATATTATAAGAAGCCCTCTTGTAGACTGTTACTATTTTTTAAGGTGCTGTTGTGTTAGACATCCCAAAATGGGAAGCAAGAACTCAAACCAGCACCTTGATTCAAGATAAAGTTATAGTCTAGTGTTTAATTTAGATACATTTTTGTATTTTTATTTTAAACATTTCTTTGTTGGATCTTGTCTTAAAGGCACAGAACTTAATATCTGGCATAAGAAGATGGTGGGGGATACAATACAGCATTGTAAAGTCACCCTAGGACATTAGTTTCCAGTGTTTGCAGGTTTGGGGCTGTCCTTTTGCTCTGAGCCAGCTTTTAAAATTATAAATTTTTACTGATGTTTCTAGCTTTTCTTTTCATGTGACTATGTCTTAATGTCCCTTTGCACCCATAAAACCCCATGAAATATCATGCTGCTGCTGTGAAGACCAGGTTTTAAGATTTTTAAGGATTTTCATGTATACCCATTAGCAGCCCTAACTGCTTATGTCCCATTGATCTTGATGCTGCCATGCCAGTAAGGAACTCATTGCTGTGCAAGAGTCATCCAGGGAGAGGACAGTATTTCTAGGTGAAATATTTCAGCCAGGTTTGTGTCTCGTGGCTTCAGCACACAGAGAAGAGCCTGGAACTGCTATCAGTACAGTCACTTTTGTATTATCTAAGTAGCTGAAGTTCCTGTGCAAACCTTTATGCTCGCTGCAAGTAAAATGAATAAACTCAACCTCCCCCCTACACTGTGAATTCAGTAGGGAGCTGATGTAGGAAAGCCACTGTTGGAAGCTCATGCATTTGCTTCTGTGCTTTAGCATCTAGCAAGTGGTATGTCTTTGGTTGGACAGGTAGCCAGATAAATCTTTCCCAAACATCCCTACTGTATTTGAGGGAAGTTGTCCAAATTGTTTGTCAATTTTCAGAGCATGCAGAAAAATATGTTAAAGGTAAGGAGGAGAAAAAACACCTGTAAATAAGAGGGAACATTTCAGGCAGTTAGCAAGTGATTCTGTTAGTTGCTTTGATGGTTTTGCAGTAAAGCTTTCAATTTTCCCCCTGATTTAGGTTTATGAACACCAAGATGGAAGCAAGTCCCTGAAGTTGGGAGACTTTGGCCTAGCAACAATTGTGGATGGACCTCTATATACTGTCTGTGGGACACCAACATATGTAGCTCCAGAAATCATCGCTGAAACTGGGTAAATCACTTGGAGTGGTGATACATTGATGTGCAGTCAGTGGAGTTCATTCTTGATGTTGTTCCAGACTGGAGTTCTTGTGGTTAAGATTTTTATGCTGCCTTTGGTTGGCTTTGGTGCAGAATCATGGCTCATAGAACAATTCATGTGGAACAGACCTCTCGAGGCTTTCTTACCCAAACCAGTTCAGAGCAGGCCAGCTTTGGAGTTATATTGATCAACTTCTGCCAGTTGTTGGCCTCAAACTTTTCAGCTTAACACTGAGTTACCAACTAGCCATTTGCAGATACAGTGGAAGTAATTATGTTTTCTAGAGACTACTAACTACCATTCACTTAATTCTATTTCATTGTCACACACTGTCCTCTTCTGATTTTTTTCCATAGAGTAAATGCCTGCTGGTTTGAACAGCCTGTGCCACCTTTGCAGAGTTCATGTTGACAGGCATCACTAACTCAAGTAAACTAAACTTGAATTAGTTAACTAGCTAAAGAATACAGCCCAGTTTCTGTGCATTCACACATTCTCATCTAGTGTAATTTTAAGATGTAAAAAATACAGGATAGCAGAATGAGGATTGGTAGGTCGACAAAGTTCAGATGAGAATTTACAAGAAATTATTAATGATTCTGAACATGTTTCCTCTGTTCTTGCACTGTAGTCTGTAAGAATCAGATGTCTCTAACCATGTCTCTCCCTTCTAGATATGGCTTGAAGGTGGACATCTGGGCAGCGGGTGTGATTACTTACATCCTGCTCTGTGGTTTTCCTCCATTCCGTGGGTATGGACTGATCTATTCAACCATCCTTTTATGTGAATTGGTCCCTGTGCTCCTTTCACATTAAGCACAGAGATTCCCACTAGTAGAAGTTCTCTGCTCATAGGGTTTAATGTTTTTTCTCTGTGCTCTGCATAGTGTTCTACGCAAGACCCATAAATGTCTGTGATTTTATGGTAAAATCTCTGTCTCATGTTTGTTTATTGTAGTTTAAACTTCATCGCATTGCAAAACAAGAGCTTTCATTACAGGTTCTGCGTGCCTTTGCCTAAAGCTTTAAATACACAGTGAAATAACCATCTTCTTTCATGGACAAAATGCAACATATTTTGTGGTTGGTAAAAGGTAATTAAAATGTAAGCCAGTTAATAAGGGCATGTCAGATATTCTATCCCCTCAAAGCAGCTGCAAAGTTGTGGACAATTCTAAAGAGAAGCAGAAAGAATGAATGTACCAAATGCACTGTGTTTTGTGATCTCACCATTAACACCCCTGGTTGCATGTTTGGGGCAATCAACAGCTTCCAAAAGCATACTAAGCCATGAGCAATTAAAAGCAATTTTAAGAAGTCTATTGAAACCACATCTAAAAATAATTTCTCTTTGGGTTTTTTTGTTGGTTTTCTGTGGTTTTTTGCTTTACAGAAGTGGAGATGACCAAGAAGTGCTTTTTGATCAGATTTTGATGGGACAGATGGATTTTCCGTCTCCATATTGGGACAACGTTTCTGACTCTGCAAAAGTGAGTTTTACGGTCGATGGTATTTTCTTCTTCAATATTATTTCCAGTGGGAGTGCCTAATGCATGTTGTCCTTTCACAGTGTTGTATTTGACATCTCAAACATCTCCTGCTACACCTATAAATTCCTCTGGGTCACCAGCTATGTTCCGTTTGGTTACTGTCTCAGACTCCAGGCTGTTCTGAAATGGACATTGTATCTCTATATGATTTCTCCCCCAACAGAGACACCAGCAGCCCTTATAGATTAAGAAAAAAATAAAAAGTAAATAATTTCTTAGCTTGAAAGCTCCCTTGGACTGTGCTTTATATGTACTTATGAGGTGGACCAGGTGTCAACCTGGAGCCTTTGAACATTATCTAATAATATTATAGGGATGCTGATTTCCCCTATTAACCCCCTTAGATGTTATGTCTGTTGTTTCTTTCTGTCAAAGAACCAGGCCTCCCATTGCCATATTGTTACAGAGTGGTATAAAATACAGACTTGTTCTGGTCACAGCTGTTGACCTGCAATCTTTGGTGTGCTAAGGCAGATGTAATTATTTACAGATACAGACCTTGAGAGAATTCATTATACTTGCAGAGTAGATCAGGTTTTTCAACTCTCACCAATGCACTAGAGCAACAGTTTAACTCAAAGATTTTCTAGGGATCTGGCATTCACTTTAGTCATACGTATAAATATATGTGGACAGGGACATAACACATATGTGTATGTAAAAATAAAATTCATATGGTCATTCAGTAGACAGATAAGTGCTTACTTTCAGTCAGTTTGTTTCTCTTGTCTGTAAGACAAATCTATAAAAAACTGTCTTCTTGTTTCCGTCAGTGTGACGGTGTTTGATTAATCACAAGAAAAAAAAAAGTGAAATTTGGAGGTGGATGTAGGTAATGAGAGTAGCTCTGAATCTCCATTGTTTGGAGAGTTACATCCTGCTTTTACAGGTGTGTGGAGGGTGATCAGGATTAGCATTTTAGCCTGCTAACTCATGAGGTTCATGAATGAGATACAGTCAAAAAGTTGGAAGACCTATAAACCAAATCATTGTGTTTTAGCAGGCATTATTTCATAGCATTAGTGGGAACCCTGCAAGTCCTTTGCCAGTGGGTTTTCCTGTGAAACTCCTTCTGCCAAATAGTTCTGTCAAAAAATTCTAGTTTGAACCCTTAGACTATCCATTTTTCTTGTAAGTAAGAATTACTAGCTTTGGTCTTTGGTGATGCACCTTTATTTACTGTCATACTGCCATCCTGTTTCCAGGCACTCCACTCTGTGAATAAAATAATGTAGGTAATTGCAGAGAAAATCAGAGGATGAAAAATAGTGGTTCTAAGTGTTGGGATTTTTGTTTTTTTTTTAATATCTTGTATGCCATTTATACAAGAGTTTAAAGTAACACCATATTTGCTGGCTTTTTTTCTGACAGAGAAATTGGCTTTTTCGTAATGGGAAGCTAACCTAATTGTATGGGACCATATATTTTGTACGTTATGTATTAAATGCTTTTCTCTTAAACAGTGGCTTCAGAACTGTAACTCAGAGCTGTCTTCTAGCTTATCAAGGTACTGTCAAATAATGATTTAAAAGTTCAGCTGAGAGTTCATCAGTTCATAGTTTTTCTATTTTTTTAATAACCCTAGTATATTTCTGCAGTTGGCAGTTCACTCTCTCTTTGAGCACTCATACAAAATCAGTTCAAGAGTTCTTAAGTGAATGAAATAGTGATTTGTTCTTTAGATGTGTTCTTTAAATTTGACCCTGTATTCAATTTCTCAGGAACTTATCACAATGATGCTTCAAGTAGATGTAGATCTGCGATTCTCAGCCTTGCAAGTTCTTGAGCATCCATGGGTTAATGTAAGTATTTTCAGACTTGTAGATGCTTCTTGCAATTTGGCACCTTTGAGCTCTTTTCTGTCAGGCCCTTGCTATGCCCTTTTGGAAGCCAGCAGATTCTAAAGATGCCAGAGATGTAACTGGCAATAGGCTGGGTTACAGGATGATTTAGTATACTGTGTACCTTGGGGTTTTCAATATTTTTTGTGTGCTCAGCTACATTCTCTCTGAAATGGAATTTCAACAAATCTCAATCCTATTTGATAAATGTATATCTTTAACAATTAGCTTCCAAGTTCAGTGACACATTTTGTTCTCCTGAGATCAGGTGGACTCAAAAATCTTACAGTCATGATTAAAAGTTACTGAAATATAGTCCACATGGTTAAGCCTACTTGATCCAGAATGGAACAGGGAAACATTTAGAATCATATTTAGCTTCTGATGGTATTTAAGATTTTTTAAATTATTCCAGACTATTTAACATATTTTAAAATATTTGAATGGCTAGAAATAAAAATTTGGGACAATCTATATTCCAATTCAGAAGGGACAAATGAGAAAATAAACGCAATTGGGATGAACAGTGAAAAAAAAAATAAAGAAGAAGAAATAATGCTTCATTTTGTTTGTTGCAAGTTTGAGTATGCAGCCCTCCCTGCAATACTCTTCAGTCCCTAAGCTGCTGTATCCAAAATCTCTTTCTGACTAGAAAACTATTCTAAAAATTCAAATATACAGTCACCTCAGATATTAATTTTTTTTATGAGAGTGTCCTCAATATAGTCAGAGTAGTAAGGATCAGTTAAGTATTCACCATGTACATGCTTTAAACTTGAAGAGTTCCCTTATTACTCAAGCCACTTTTTTTTAAATTGTAAATGCTATTAACATGCAGAGCTGTTCTGTGGTGTATGAAAAATGCAAGGATCCAGGACAATGTCTGATGAAAATCTTTTCGTTTTGGAGCTGATATTCAGGCAGCTGAAACATTAATTTTCATTGGTGCCAGGGGCTGTCCTTGGACACAGCATTCTATCAGAGCTCATAATGCCTTATTGAGGTTATTGAGGTTAATAGTTATTGAGGGGTCTCTCTGTCTCCCTGGGAGGAGGACATGGGGAGATTTCTGGAGTGCTGAAGAGGAAGAGGTGGAAGTGACAGATCAGGAGCCGCAGAGAGGCCAAGTCACCCGCAGTGTCAGCCTGTACACTGCTGCTGAGATTACTGCAATGTCACTTGCTTACACCACCTAAGGAAGTGGTCACTAATCTTTCATTTTTTTCTGAAAAATATATTTGAAATTTTAATGATACCCCCAGATACTTTTTTTTTTTAATTGTTACACTATGATGTGTTTTAGAAAGCCATTTTAGTGTGATGTATAAAAAAGAAGTGGTGCAGCTCTTTGGCAGTAACCTGATGGTGGTGTGCAAGTGACATGAGGATCTGCTTCCCTGCCCTCAATAGTACCCACTGGTGAGGATAGCAGGGGAGAGAGCCTGGGGACTAAAGACTTTTGACACTCCAGAACTCTGCTAAAAAACCCTGAGCTCTGGTTACTGAAGCACCTTGGCAAATTCCTGTATTTCTGTGCAATAAGTTAACATGCAGAACGCATTGCCAGAAGGTGGTGTAGAGAACTGGTATAAGTGGACTCAGAAGAGAATTTAATACACTTTTGGAGGATGATACCATTGGTGCTTATTAGTGGTCTGGATAGAACTCTTGGATCACAAAGTTCTTAGGTACTTTGTTGGCATGAACTAGAGGATATACCAGGGAAAGTTCAAGATCTCCTTGCTTCTGTTAAATACACTACTTCTCAAAGAGTGACAGTGATGTACTGTGAGAAACAATATACAGTGATCAATTAATCTTTGGTCTAGCTCTGCTGCACTTGTAGTTTTATGCTGGTAATAATTTTCTGCAATCAAAACCTGTAGCAGTTCTGTCTATAAGTATGTGAAACAAATATTCCATGACAATTTTGTAATTCCTTTTTTCTGCTGCTTTTAACAACTGAAAAAAATCAGTATTTTGGCTTCATCATTACAGTAAAGATAGTTCATAATCAAAGTTCGTAATCAGATCAAAACTGCTTTTGAATTCTCTTATGTCCTCCACATAATTTTTCTGGGAGAAAATGGCTAACACTGGGACCACTTCAGGAAAGTGCTTTAATACATTCCAAACATTGCTCCCATTTCAAGGCACCACACATGGAAGCACTTAATACTGGGCATCAAATTAACTAGATGGCACTACAATCCTAGTTCACATCGGGAGAAGTAAGAACATGGCTGAGTTGAAACAGGTGCTTATATTGTTGCATGAGAAAGGGCACTTCCCTGAAGTGTGTCTGGGCAGTATCAGTAGAAAAGCTAGCAGGGGCAGCTCCTTGATGCACAGAGGCAGAATGTACCGGGTCAGATCCAGCTACACATCCCTTTGCCATCACTCACTGGATCAGCTGCAAGTCTGTCACATAGCCTTCCTGGACCTCATTTTCCCAGCTTCAGTACAGGGAATTAATGCACTCATCCCTGTTTACAAAAGGCTCTGAAATCCATGTGTTGTAATTAACGGAGCAATTAGCTGTATACTGTCTTTCTGAGAAGAAATGGCACATGGAATTTTCACAGGTAACATGTTTAAATACTTTTCTATGATTTCTACTTTTCTTAAATGTTGGACTTTACTTTCTCTATTAGTTTCAGCTGGGATAGGGCTCACTGCAACACTTCCCTTATTTCAGTTTTGAACCTATTCATAGAGTGTTAAATCTGCAGGTAAAATACTGCATAGAACAGCTGGCTTGAAAAGCAGGCATGTGTTTTCTTTGACAATTTTAAGAAACATTTTCTCTCTTTGATCAAACCTTTGATAGAAGTGTTGTAACTGCTTACACTGTATAAAACCATTTTGTAGATTGTAAATAACCATTCTACTTTATAGCTGCTTACTATGTGATTACTGGTAAATTGCTGGGATTCCTGGAATGTGCTTTGACAGTTTCAGTAGGAGCAAACCCTCATTTCAGTTCAAATTTTTGCTATAAAAATATCTGGAATCCTCTTGGAAACTGCAAAACTTGTTATGGTCAGAGTCAGACCAGTAAAACAGTTTCAATGTGAACAATATCCCAGCTGTTTTCAATTCAAAAAAAACAAAACCTGAAAAGATGTTGGCTACATGCCACTGCCACAGATGGAGATCTTGAATTCTAAATGCAATTCAGCAGCAGTTCTTTGCCCCCTCCATTTGGTTTATTTGGAGTCATCTCTCCTATGCAGTACACTTAGACCTGGAAAAAAATCCATCAGTTTATACTTCCCCTGCAGGGACCCCAAATCTTTATTTTACCTGTGCAAATTTTTTTGCAAAGCCAAAGCATTATAAAAGAGGCAGGAATCTTGAGGTCTGGCATTTTAAACTATAATGTTATTGATAACCTGAAACAAGCTACAGGACAAACTCATTCTCTTTTGTATAAGTAGTACATGTTTCCTAATACGTCACTGAGAAGTAAACACTGAAAGGGATGGCTTGCATTCTGTAAATCCTTCTCTGTTGAAATAATCAATATAAAATGTGTGTTGTTGCTGGACAAGGAAGATGGCACACACCAGCCTAAAAAGAGTTAGAGAACCTGGAGCTTTTATATTTTTCCCTCACCACGTCTGCCTTGGAAATTTGTGTGCAAAAAAAATGAATAACCAAGCAATAAGTATCTGTAAGCTTAACATTTATAAGAAAACTAATTTTAAAAGACATTCCTTATTTTACAGCTGCACTACTTTTGGTTACACCCTAAGACACTGAACCAAAAAATTTCCTTAGAATCCTTAAAGGAAACAGTGTCCAAATGCTTTTCCAGCACTTCCATTTACTCTAATTTCCTGCTGTTACTTGTATAATGATCTATTCATCTGATGCTTTTAGACCTGGAAAGTAAAGCTCTTGTGACCATCTTGTGAAATGGATCCAAGTGCTTCAGGGCAGTAGGCGTCTGGGAATCCTGAACTTCATTACATCTTTATAACACTTCTTTTTACTTTGAGTGGCAATTTGTCCTGCCACAGAGAACAATGCAAATATGAAACCAGCAATTACTGGAATTATTCCAAGACCTTATGCCTCTTCTGTATTGTTTTTTATTTTGAATTCTTGCAAATAGACCATGAAAGGTATTTTGTAGAGGCTGATTAAAACAAAAAACAAACCAAGACCAAAACACTACAAAACAAAAAACAAAAATATGTTAACATTCCAAGCAGTTTATATTGTCCACGTGAAAACTCAAATTCTGGGCCAGAGTTTTGAAACTCTTTTGATTGCTCGGCTTCTGAGGTATGCACAGGAGAGATCTTCTTTCAGACTATTAGCAGTCAAGCATTTTCTGGAGCTCATGACTTTTTAAAGTTCCCAGATGGAGCAGCAAAAATCACTGGTCACCTTTAAAAAAAAATCTTGTGATTAATGCTAAAGCTGAGATGAAATTCTGTAATCCTAACCCACTGCCAAAAGCAAAGACTTGAAACAGGGGAAAGGAACAGTTCAGGGTTTAACATCACTCCCATTTCAGCAACCCAATGAAATTCTTGTCAGAAGTGTTTACACTGTTCTACAATTCTACAACTTACCCTGCTGATTCTGATCAGTTTGATATTTGATGGGTGGTTTTTTTTTTTCACTTCTTGCCTTTTAAAGCTGCAGAGCAGCTTGTTTTGTATTTAGTTAAACAGCTGTCATCTCTCACCTCCAATAGCTATCTATTTTATTGTTAAGCAAAGTAATTCCAGGAGCCAGTTTAATACATATTGATTTTTTTATAAAGCATGTTTGAATAGAAGAGAACTGCTAAACATCAGGTGGCACCAACAGTAATAATAAAAACTTAGTAACAATAGAGGAATTCCGATATATCCCTATGCTGCATCTTAAATTGAGCTGGAAGGTATTTCATCTAAAAGATGGAGCCTAAACTATGTGTCTGTGGCATGTTGCCACTGGAACTGTGGGTGTGGTGCTTCACCAATAAAATTGACCACAGTCTTGGTAACTAGTGTATTTTCTGTAATTTAGTCTTTTGACAAGATGACATGAGCACTTGGCAGACTTTCATGTCAAGAAAGCCAAGATAATGCTTTTCTTTTTCTTCCCTCCTCTTGTGAAGAGGAGTTCACTTTACAGACTGGCTTTCTTCTGGGAAAGGCAAGGTCAACAGGAAGCAGGTTACTTTTAGGGGTCATGAGCCAGGACTCCCCAGTGCTAGACAATAATCAGCTACTGGGTTGTATTGTTTTGTTTTGTGTTATGCAGCTGTGTGCACTTGACCATATTTTGCCAGCTGAGACATTTTGTTAAGGGGTGAGTAAGGGATCTCTAAACACAAACTCCCCAAGCTAAATAAATAACAAACCCTACCAACCTCCCTAAAATTCCCTTGTGCTCACTGAACTTGTGATTTACTGCAGCAGCTCTGTAACTCTTTAAGGGCACTCACAATGTCTGAAAAAATAATAATAAAAAAGTGTCTGTCATCTCTCAGCATTCTGATCCTGTCTCCTTTGCCTTTATTCTGCTAGAAATTTGCCTAAGTGGAGTTTAAGAATTATTTCAGCTGTTTATACCGATGCACACCAGGCAGCACCAGTTAGGAATGATTATGGCATGTGGCCAGTGACCTGATATCCAATATATTTTGACTGTTTTATATTTTGTTTCCTATTCCACCTATTCTGCATATTTTTTCCCTGAAATCCTGTATATTTTGCTAGTGGTGAAGTCTCAATGAGCAGAGGCTTTTTGCATGTTTTTCAGGCATAAGACTCTTTTCTACAATTTCTAAAAATCCTCCTCTTTTCCTGGGCTTGAATTCAGCCTGTGGACTTGCACAAAACCACAAACTTCCTTCTTTCTGCTGGAATTGCTCCTCAGCATGGAGGATGCCAGTGTGCCTAGGTGCAGGTATCCAGGTTTGCTCTGCAAAGTGGGATGTCCCAGCCCAGCCTCTTTTTTTTTGTAATATCTTGGATACTTTTTACTTTTGAGGTCATTATCATTAAATTTATGTGATAAGTAAACAGAATCTTATACACATCTGAAATCCTCAGGCTTTGAAAGATTAATGGGCATGACAATAACTGGGTAGTGGTAGTTAAGATAGGGTAGAAAGAAAAATGAAATGTTTAACAATTATTATTAATGAACATTACCTAAAGCTTGAGAAGAAAATATTGGGTAAAGAAGAAGAGAGATACTGCTTGGTGCCATGATATGTTCATCTCGTAAGTACCTTAAATATATTGATGGAGACAATGATTGACCCATATTTCAATACAAACATTTTGTAAACTTTTCTGTATTGATGGGACCTATCAGAATCACCTCACAATTCCTTCTTTTTTTCATCTTTCCTCTCTGAAGTTGTATTTTGCTTTATTTATCTGCAGGATGATGGCCTTCCAGAGAATGAACATCAGCTCTCAGTAGCGGGGAAGATAAAGAAGCATTTCAACACAGGCCCTAAGCCGAACAGCACAGCAGCTGGAGTTTCTGTCATAGCAGTAAGCATCTGAAATACACAGATGAAACAGATTTATGTGCCCACCAGACAGTTATGTTTTTAGGACACCAAATGAAACCAGAGAGAGTTAATCTTTAGATAATTGTAGCATTTAATTAATATATGCATAGTTACACTGGTATCCTGCACAGCTTCTCCTTTGATTCTCCTTGTGAGTCACATTGTTATTTAACAGCACTAGGAGATATAACTGTACACACAGTACACAGTTCCACATTTTACCAGAAGATCAGTGGTCCTAACTCCAATGTAAATTCAACAATTTGAACTGTGGGATCATGACTTTTTACTTGGCAGCAGACTCATCATATGGATTTAGGCCACACAGAGACTGCAGCAGGACAGCACCACTTTAAAATGGAAATTGCTTCAAAATTGAACTGAAAATCTGTATGGCAGCCTAAGCCTCTCCTCTTTGAAGACATGAAAGAGAGCTATGATGCCTCACTTCTGCCTTCATGGTTAACATGAGCCTAGCCTCTTCAGATTTAGCTGGGCAGCAGCATTTTATTGTAGTGCCATACACAGCCTGCTTCCCTGTCAGCAGAAGTATTTAATGGGGTAAAGACTTAATGGGATTTCTTGCTGCCTTCTGTCACGTTGCAATTCACGGAGCAATTCTAGGTTTGAACGTGTCAGAGTGTCTGAAACAAAGCTTGGCCAAAATTTTGACCAAGCTTTACTGAGGTTTCAATGGCATCCTCAGTGGAGCATACATCACATACTATTGTATTTTTTCCTCACAGATGAACATGTGTATTACATATACATGGTCACAGGATATATTCAGCATATGAAGAGATTATTCATACTAATGCCATTGAATAGTAACATGCACATCCTTCACATTTTTGATACATCTGCTTGTGTTTGTAAGCTTTCCTTTATTACTCATAGTAATGTGAACACTCCAAAGAGTCACTAAAATGTGACATGTTAAACGTAACCATTCCCATATCAGATTACTCAGTGTTCGTTCCCAGCTTCCATAAATTGCAGGTGGTGTGACTGCACATGTACACTTTCTTGTTCTGTTTCCACTTTCATGTTTCTCAGCTCAGCCCCTCCAGTGTTGAGTTAAATCAGCATGAAATAAATTCAGCTCAGCACATGCAATCTGGCTCACAGGTGTGAAGTGCTTGTGCAGTAAAATGGATACTCTCTCAACGTTACTTGGTATAAGTGCTTAAAATTTCAAGCTGTGCCTCTCTCATATTTTTTCTTTACTCTTTCCTACTCTGAATGTCTTCAACATGGAAGCAAGTTGTTCCTCATGCTTTTCTTAGATTTTCTCAGTCATCAGCCAACATAGTCAGCATTTATTTATTTTCATTTTTAAGCAATAATACTGCAGCAACTCTCCCACAACTAAAACATCACATACCCATTGCTCATCTGAACTGCAGGTATGTTCTTTATAGACTAGCTGAAACCGTGTTCCTATTGAATGGACTGCCAGCACGCTTGTCCATGAGAATTACTGCTCAGATCCTCCATGCTAATGACTCCAAAGTTTAAAAGCAAGAAATTATGCCTCTGTCCTCATCCATCCCTTGCCTCCTTTATTTTTTTGATTTCTCTGCCCTCCTCTTTTATTTGCCCCTGTTGCTTTGCCAATAAATTGTTTGCAGCAGTTTAACTCCTGAGTAAAGAAAAAGGCACTGTAGTGAATCTGTCCACTGCAAAACTGCAAAAAATCAGGAAAAAATGTGTATGATAAATTATATTCTTAATGGCTTTTATTTATTTTTTAATGTTTGTAAATTTAACAGATTATTTTTAGTGATCATCTCTGTGGGCAAACTTCATATCCTGACACGATTGATCCTGCAACTTGGCCTATAAAGTAGAAACGTTTAGAATACTTCTACATAATTCAGAAAGTGATTTAATTATGAGAAGATATGGGGAATTATAGACCTCTTTAGTGTTTTGGTAATGTTTCAGAATGCTAGACAATTTACTTTTTATGAATAAATCAGTTTTGTTTCTACAAAAATAATTTAATATGTAAAAGAAAGCCAAAAGCAAAACAACATCTTTAAATGTTGTTTCTGCATTTGGAACTCTATTTCATATACTTTTGCCATGCATGTCACCAGGGTTTTATGTTTGGGACTCTCCCTTTAACTGTGAAATCTCAAATAAGATTAATCATAATTAAATCCTATTAACAAAGACTGCTCTAGATTTAGAACTTTCAAAGTATGTATAGATGCTGTAACATGTTGTTTGGCACTAAAGACATGCACTGACTATATTTGCTATAAAAATACTGGGGGTTTGTGGCTGCCTGTGTGTTTACATGCTTTTTGAGAGAGTGCTTGTGTATATAATGTATAGAGTTGCACTCTATATATTATATAACACATCTGTGTTTGTGTTTGTGAAAATGTGTTAATATGTGCTTATATTTCTATAGCTTAATTAATAGTATGAAAGATAAATATATTCTTTTGAGTATTATAACTCTGTTTATGTACAGAGCTTGCTAGTATGTGGTATTTAGTTCTTAGTTTGTCCTCACATTGGTATGATATGATATGATATGCCTGTTTTCTCCAGTGGTAAAAAATAACACACCTCAAAGATCTCAAGGAGTATTTACCCTATGCACCAATTAAAACTATAATATGAAAATTAAGTTCCTAAAGATGTGTCTCTGGTCAGCTTGACTGAAAGGAAGTTTGAAGTCACATGTGTTTTGCATACAACTTCTGTGGCTACTTCTTCCTTCAGCAATGTCCAAATTGCATTGATTCCTTTGGTTCAGCCTTATGTCTGCTTTATTGATGTGGTAATCTCAGTAAAGTTGTCTCTGTCTGTCCAAGGCAGAGACATCCTACTTCTCGTGCATGTGTCCAGACTTCAGGTTTGTCCACACTTGAAAGGATTCGTCAGTTTGGGAAAAACTACCCCAATGAACATGTGCATGCCTAGCAAAGCAGTTCCTCTGCTGTTGTAGTAGAATGATTTCTCAAACAAAATTAACTACACAAGCAAAGAGACTTTTCTGTTGATGCAATAATACATCTTTAAAACCTCTGCCAGGGTAACTATGTCAGTTGGGAAAAAATTCCCCTGAACCAACAGAGCTTTGCCAGCAAAATTTTAATTGGAGAGTTAGCTTTTAAAACAGCAAGAGAATTAGCAAGTCCCTAAAAAACACTGCTTGCTGATGAGAGAGTATGTAGAAATATCACTTTACTTGCCCTGTTCTTAAACTCTTGTCACAAGCGTTGACTACTGGTCTCTGTGGGACGGTTTGGGCTAGTGCCCCTCAGTCTGTGTCAGAGTGGCCACATTACTGTTAAGCATGTGCCAAAATATTTGCAGGATCATGTTTCTCATAGAGCTTTTCAATAGGAGCAGTATTTTTTAGTTCTATGATAGTGTTTATAAAAGGTACTGCAGTAAATACAAAACCAGGCTTATACTAACCAGTCTTTAAAATTTGGGGGTAGATTTTATTCTTCAGTTCTTTTAGGATGTCAATTCCATTTATTTTGCTTTGGCCACAAAATAACACCCTTGTGGCTGTACCCTCCTGGCTTCAGCGACAGAGGCTAGAGCAACAAAGAGCACAGATTACTTTTTGAGAATGCTTCTGCAGTCCAAAGGTGTGCTGTAACTCCTTGTATGAACTGAGCATCGTTTAATATATGTCCTTGTCTGAAGTGTTAAATCTTAGCCTGTGTGTCATCACTTTGGTGCTTGTACTTTTGCCATTTGTTAAGACAAAGACTAATGCTAATCTGCTGTTAAGGTTGTATGAGGTCTCTGTCTTGGCAATGGGAGTAAACTCCAGCTGGAGATGCAGAGTAAACAAGTAGAAGAGAAAAGGAGAAAAGCTGCTTAGAAAGTTAGTGCAGCTCTCTTCTGCTGACAGAGTCCTGGGTTGGCAACGGGCAGGCAGCGTGTGGGTCATAGCCCTGCATTCTGCCGATTTCAAAATAGAATTACCAGTGCCAAGTGGAATTTTTAGCCATGGGATTTCTTGGGTGGTGTGGAGGAGAAGCCAAACCTAGACTGTAAGTTTTGCGTAAGGTCTTAAAGCTGAACCTCTGTCTCAGCTATCCCTTCACATCTATTGTCTGTGTTGTCCTGAGTTCATTGTCCACAGTTGGATTTCTCATGGTAGGATTTCCACACCACCAAAATTGTTTCAACTCTTGTTGGGGAGCGACTGCCCATTTTCTCTGAATTAATTTTTGGTTATTCAATTTTAGGGTAATATTTTTTGATCCACTTTTTAGGAGAACATCTCTTTTGTGTGTTTTATGTGCAGCATACAAGGATGCCAGTAGATGGCAATAGCAGACCAGAGTAGTTAAGCCAACACAAATTTAACTCTAGGTACAAGGTTCCCATGGTTTTAAACAGGAAGCATCCTTTAAATAATTCTAAATAAGATGAAAGAGGCATTACTTTAACAAAATTAAATAAATTATTAAATTCTACATTTGCAGGGGAAGCATCAAGAAAATTTTAAATTTGCGGTTAGTTCCTAACTCCTCTTGAATTGGTTGGTACCTGGAAATGTGTTGAACTGCTTTTCTGAATTTAGAATTAGAAACTGTCATCAGTATTGGAATAATATGCCACACTCTTATTGAAGCACAAAATGTCCTTTTCCTTTCATAGAGCAAAAATCTGAAAATCATTGCAACAGTTTTAGAGCAGTTAGAGCATCTCTGTCAAGATTTTTTTCCCCCAAAATTTGATGTAATTCAGCTAAATTATGTTTCTACCGTCTGTTAGTGCAGCACAGAAGGGTTAGGGAAAAGAAGACATTTTCTTTGTTCCTATGCACATGATTTTGCTAATGATAAACTAAACTTGAAAGATCTGTATTCCTTAAGTAATATCACCAGCACAATTTCCTGGACACAATGTTAAGTTCATTTCCATTTTGACTTTAATTGGTGCAATTTTAAACCAAATAGTTTTGTACTGTTATCTTTTTGAGCATGAGGTGTAAGCTGAAATGATAAACAATGTTATTCATGGCTCTGAGTAGTCTTACTGTCCAAGGTTAACGCATTTTTAGAAATGAATTACCATGATTGATGGGGTATCAAAACCTGATTCTTTTCATCTTTACACATTCCATGATTATGAAGCAGTCTAATTTAAGCCTTGTGTAGTCTGTCTAGCCTGCTCCTTGTGATGGTTGCACTGAATTTAATTTCTTAAAAATTATTATTATTAAACTTATCAGTTTAATTGCAAAAGATAATATTCTATTACTGGTATGTGCAACTTAAAAGGGCACTACTGTCTTTGGAGGTAACGAGATATTTCAGACTTTTAAATGAATGCATTATGCATTAACTAACCTATTCGCAAACTCCATTTTAGTTTGAATAAATTGGCTTCCTATTTGGCGAGACCAAATCTAGAATTAGTATCTTTTTCTTTTATTTCTTTACCTTTTTTATCCTTTTTCTTCTGCGGTACGTAGCTTTAGGATGTTAGATAAAAGTGAAAACAGTAAATATGCACTAAATAAGGAACAGCTTGCTCTGGAGTCTGAATTCTCTAGCCTAATGTCGATCCACTGAGTTGCCCCATTTCTCTCTGCTCAGCTGGACCACGGGTTTACCATCAAGAGATCAGGGTCTTTGGACTACTACCAACAACCAGGAATGTATTGGATAAGGTATGAGATGGTGCAGCGCCAACAGTCAGTGTTTCCATGGCAACGTGCTGGCAGTCTCCATTAACCAGTTCCTTCAGTGGATAAACATGCTTTTTGATTTGTTATCCGGTCCATATGCTGCTTTATCAGTTTCGTTTTAATCTTGATTGAGATGCCACACCCCCTCATTCCCTTTCTTCACCCATCCCTCACACCCACATTGCCAGCTTTCTCTTCATCGCACATGCTCAGTACCAACCTCCCCTATAGTTAAAAGGACAGTGTATATAGAAAATCTACAGATATGCTGAAGTACGCACCCTCCCCCTCCCTTCTGCTTGTTAAGGCATCTGCTTCCCCTGTGCTCCTGTTTCAAAACACATGGAGCAGCAACAGGCTCTCAGCATATATTTTCCTCTTTTTCCATGCAAGATGTGGAGCTATATACTGTCATTTTAAACCCACTAAACACAATCCTTACCTTAGATTGAACAATGCATTTGCATAACGCGGGCATAGAAACTCTCCCAAGTTCACTGAAATACAATGCATTGTATGTGCTGGTAAGCTTGTGTTTCTAACAATGCATTCCTTCTCTTTTCTTTTTAAAACCCTTCTGATACCTATTTATTTTTATTTGACTTTTTATTTTTTTAAATATTGCATGAGTCTCTTGAATATATTTTTCTTCATTGTGTAACTGTGTCAGGGTTGTTGTTAGCTGGCTTGACCTGTATGATAAAATGGGGCTGTGGGTGGGAGGGGCTTATTCTGGAGCTGGGGCAAGGAAGGTTCCAGGTCTGATAGCCCACAAGAGGCCCACACACCTCCTCAACAAATCCAGAGCGCTGGAATTTCCATCAAGTGGTTACTTGCTGTCTTTTTTCCTTATTACTCACAAGACCTACATTTTGATAGCTGGAGAAATTTTTCCAAGTTTACTCTGAGGCCTGTGTTTTCTAACGCTGCCTTTAAAAACTTGTCTGTGAGGGTTTCGTAAAATCTCAGCAAAGTAACCACCTTAGCAAAACAGCAGAGATGGTCACTGTGAGTGTTTCCAGTGAAGTAAAACTCCCACCATGGATCATTTCACCAAGTGCATGGATTGAGCTACAGCACGCTTTCCGTAAAACCTAACGGTTCCCTGAACACACACTGGGGGCTAAGTAGTTTCTGATATGGATGTTCTGGGGAAAGAAAAACAAAACAAACCCAAAAATAAGCCTGTTTTTCAGGCAAAAAGTAGAAAAGTCGATCCAATTCATGAGTTGAACGCTGGCTAGCAGAAATCGGGAAAGACTCACTCCAAGTGCTGGAGTGTGCAGCAGTACCTGTAATTCCTCTGATTCCACCCTGCAGCACTTGTGGTGGTGGCTACAAACCCACTGTGACCTACAAGGGCAGAGCACAACCTGCTGATCTGTCTTGTCATTTGGCGCCCTTCTTTGTGCTCCTTGGTTTTGGAGAAGGGGGAATGGGACCTGTTTTAGATGACCGTGGGTTTGATAGTATTAGAGGAATTTTCTGCTGAAAAAGGAAAGATGGCATTTTCTGTCAAGCAGAACTTTGACGAAGAGTTACAAATTTAATGCCTGCTTGGTAATATGGTAGGGAAGCTCACAGGAGCTTTCTTTATCTTCCTGGAGTTTGATTGCTATCCACAGTCATTTTACACTCTTTCTCTGATTTACATTTTTTATTTTACGTTTAAAAAAAAAAAAAGGAAGCAAAGAAAGTGTTTCCATTTGCTATACGCAATATCTGGATCATTTAAAACCCTTGCTTCAGGGGGAGCAGATCACCAGAAATAGGAGCCCATGAGAAAAGTGAACATCTCCTCAGATTGGCCTTGACTCAGTTTAACTGCATAGCCCAAGTCATGAATCAAACCATATGCATTTTGAAGAGGTAGGGGGGAAGGCTCTAAGACTGCAACTTGGTAAATAAATAAAGCTATAAAAAGAAAAAAAGGTCATTTGACTAAAGCACTAGTAATGGCTGCCATCAGCATACCAAATGACACATCCCTGAATAATGGGCTGAAGCAGATGGGCGATAATCTCTCTTATTCATACATAAACTGCTCTGTTTTCCAGCTGGGGGCAGTAACAACAATGTTTATAATTAGAGTTTTCTACACTGTGCACCTAGTGTGGAAAGGCAAATTGGGAGATCAGGGCTCTTAGGTGTGGATACTTAATTAGGAAATCCTCTTCGAGGAGGTCCAGTGGACCAAGCACTGCCATGTGTTTGAGCCTCTCTCATCCCCCATAGACATGCAGCTGTTGTGGTGACCAATGTTTTAGTCTAAATAAAACCATTTTGATGTAGTAAGTGTTTAGTTTTTAGTAGCACAGATGCAAAGCATATGAAAAGGTTCATCAATTCATGTCTACAAAACAAATAACTTATCACAGTCACATGAAAATTAATCTGAATTCACTGGTACAGTGAAAAATGAAATCATGTCTCAAGGAAAATGTAATGCTCCCTTTGTTAGTGTTAAACTACTTGTTTCTTCTGCACTCCTCTTTTCGTTTTTATCTGTAGTTTCTAGAAGTCTTCTAAAATATTTTTAAATTGCTCTATTTCCTCCTTCAACAACCAGAAAAATGTCCCAGCCCAGCCTCTAAAAATTTCTATTTCTCTGCCTAAAATTTTCTATTTTCAAAGTCCTTCAAAATCTTATTTTTTCTGAGTGTATTCTGCATCCTCATTTATTCCCTTTCAGTGGGATAATACATGCAGAAGTGACATGATTTTTTAAATACAGCATGAGTTGTTGTAGCTGGCATCAGCGATAATGCCTGGAAAATCTTTCACAGTTCCTTGAATATGAGGATCAGGGGAAACACAGGGACCAAATCAGTAAAACCCTTTGGACCCCAGACTAATACATGTTTTAAAACCAATCCACCAAATGTTGTTGGAACATCAGCCCTGCAATCAGAGGTGCAGTAAAGGCCAAAGCAGCATCAGTAGGAGACAAGTCCTAGAGGCCCCAGTTAAACTCTGAAGATTGGGCTGATTCAGAGTATCAAAGGAGCACCAAAGTGGTTGCATCCAATAGAATATTAGTAGAAAATGTCAGTATGTGTAGTAGTATATATGTTATATTAGTATAGAATATTAGAGCGTGTTATTTTCTATATATCCAAGACACTCAGAAAAGCAAAATGGGCAAAATAAAATCCAGGAAGTGTATAGAAAAGTCATTCATCATCTATCCATATAATGACAATAGAAAGGAGATGAGTTACACTGGATACTTAACAAATTTATCAATATGGTCAATATTAAATTCATAAATATGAGATTTTTAAAACACAGTTCTCACTGTCACAGTTAAAAATATATCTAAATAGCTCATTTGAAAACCCATAATTCCATCCTCTATATTTCCTCCTAGTTCCCATTACTTTGCATCTGTCGAGTTACTTACACCTGTCCCAAGTGGATACAACACACTTTCAAGTCAAAAGTTACAGCCAGACATCTTGATGATGAGACAAGAAAGCTAGGAATCAGGCTTGCTATCTGTAAAGTGCCATTTTTAATAACATAAACCCCTCTGTAAACTGAATATTGGTAAATACAGGCAAATACTTAAAATAATTTAAAATCTATTCTCCCGATCTCTGAGTAAAAAACCCACAACTGATTTACAAACTATAAATAAAATTCACTCATGCAAACAACTTGGCACTAACTCTCTTCCACATGTAATTGAAACCAGCTGAGGAATCGTGTCTCTAAAAAGGGGGATGTCAAAGAGTAAACACAAACTTAAATACAGCAACATGAATTCAACAGTTATGTATATAGAATACTTGTCTTTGTGTTCACTCACCAGTACAGTACAAAGCATTTATCAAATTGATTCAGTTTTCTTTCTTTTTTACTTTCATTTTAGCTAAATTTCATGCCAGAAGTTACATGGTGTGCTAAAGCATTGGGCTTTTGTATTTGGAGGTCTGGGTTCAAATCCACTCGATTAATTTGTCCCCTCGATGTGGTCATTTGCACTTCTCCAAATCACCGTGTAACTTGACTTAGTTATACTTTGTGCCTGAGGGACTAAAAATACCATGAGTGTCTCGCTCCTGGACTGAGGTGCATTGCTAAGTTTGAAGTACTCTCAAAAAAGTGTCTTGATTCATGAATCAATCACACTTATATATAAATATATATAGTGTATATATAAAAATATATACATATATATAACCTGAGAAACCCATGGAAAAGAAATCTAAAAAAACGATGAGACTGAAGGACTGCCTGGCTTGTGCGACAAGCAAAGTTTAATGGTAATTTTTACAGCAAGGAAACCTGTCAATGTGTAAAAGTCACTAGCTGGAAGTTTAAGGCAATAAGATAAACTTATCTAGGTGTGAGTACTTAAATATGTGTATAAAACTGTGGATACAAAAGAATGTACTGGAAGGAAAATACCAGTGTTTCAATACGTATATTCATCTAATTCCACACACTAAACAAAGCTTCACGAAAATTGCTAGCAAATAGCAAGTATGTTCCTGCAGAATAAAAGCAAGAGAAGGGAAGGGTTTCTTAGATTAATGCATGAACAGCTGCATCCCCAGTCTGGTATGTCTCCTGGCTGGTATGAATAATGTATGGACTAAGAGGCAAAATGCACATTAATGTTCTTTTATTAATGAAACTAATATATATTTATATTTGGTGGCCAGCAGTAAATTAAGACAAGTGAAAAGAATAACAGTCACTCCTCACTTTCATAAAATTCAGTTACTTTAATCCAGTAATTACTGACCTGACAGAAAATATCAGCCCACAGCTAAAATAAGGCTCTTCCCATTGCAAATCCACCACATATATCAAAGCAGTTGTAGTTTTTGAAAATCTGTTCATAAATACACAGTGTAGTGTTTTTCAAGATAAAAAATAATTTGCATGGCTCAGGAGTCCTGTAACTTCAAGAGGTAGAAATCAGGATGAAGGCACTCTTTAAGGAAATATCCTGGAAAAATGCTAACAGCACCTTAATATGTCATTGGCAGAAACTATGATTTTAAAATAATGCTCTGTAACTACAAATTAAATGCATTTCCAAAAATGGCTTGGTAACCATTTGGTACTGGGTGTCAGGATTACTAAATGTTGATGCAAAATATGTTAGTGCTTAATGAAGTACTTCAGACCCATCACCACCAAATTATTAGGGGCAATCCACTAATCTTCTAGAAGCTATGCATTTTCTCATATGGATTGCAGGAGGGCAGCTGTGTATCTTAAATGAGAATGCTGTCTGTACATTTTAGTTGCCATTACTCTCATATAATGCTCAAAGCTCTCAGTCTCTAACCTAGAGCCGGGAAAAATAAAATGTCAAAATGTGATAACGAAAATCTGGGATTTGCAGCCCTGTGAAGCATAAGTGCACTTCAGATCCTCCTATTATTTATTGAGAGAGTATCTTGAAGTAGAAGTGCCCTGGAAATCCATAATGGACTGGTTCATGCCCTGGCGAACCACTCAGATGCACAGCAGGTGAAGGAATGCATCTGTTAAACCAAGGCAATGTATATAAGAGGCCTTTGTTAACAAAAACATCAATAATAATGAAAAAAGCTGATTTTTGGAATATGTCCATGTGCACAGGAAAGTACAGTAGGTGAAAATCACACTTACATGCAGTCAATAATCATATGTATCTATTGTACCATCTTCTCTGCGTTCCAAAGGATGGATCTATCATATTTTGAAATTCTTTCAGGTAAAAAGCAACCACAACATCATGAAATGAAAAAGCATTTTTGCAGAATGCAGAGCCACAATACCACCATTACTGTATTACACACTGTAAGTGTCAAATGTCATTGGAACATTGGACAACATAAGCCTTTTCTTGCAAGTTCTATAGGGCCTGAGCACTCTGTGGCCAGAAGTGCTCCATTTCATAGTTCTGACATGGTAAACACTAAACATTAGAATATGACCTGTGTATTTTTGCTTTCACTAGATAAATACTGACTCTTTGTGACTTTGTAACTTTTTTTTTCTTTAAGTTCTTTGGATAAGAAAGGCTCTGGGTGTCTCTCAGCCCAGGAGAGTAGCCACAATAATGCCCTGGACTCCAGAAGTATGTCTTTACAAAGACTGATAAGATCAAATCCAGGCCAAACCCTGGATAAAAATGTAAAGAAAAACAGTCACAAAATATCTCAGGAAGTTTCTGAGGGCTAGGAAGCCAGAAATATTTGACCTTACAAACTACAGCATTATAAGGTGCTAGATTAGGTGAGACCGTCAGGGGGTTTCTGCTTAATATCTTTTATTATTGAGGGAGGGAGTACTTTTATGTATATTTAAACAAATAGATTTAAAGAAAAGTCTCTAAAGCTTTTCTAACAATCACAGAAACATAATCTTTGGATTAATTTTTTAAAGACATCTTTGAAAAGCTGTCCTGGTACCTAGTTATCTTTGTTCTTTATAAAAAACAATATCTTAAAAAAACAATTTTCTTATACATTCCCTTATGTGTAAGTTGTCTAAATTTAAGTACCTTTAGATTTTACATACAAATTTGCCATTTTCATAGAATAGGTTTTAAAAATGAATTCTGAATTTAATACAAGTATTTTATTTATTCAACAAGAAATGTTTAAATTTCTCTGGGGAGAGTATCTATTACCACAGGATGATGTGATGTGGTTTAAACTTTAAATAAATGCTTATTTCCTGTAAGCATAAAAAAAATCCTTTAAATGGAAATCTGTATTTTATAGAGGGGTAATATATCCCATTCTTTTCAATTTTCACACAAAATTACATACTGTAAGCACTATATTCACTGTGTGTAAAAGATCTAGGTATTCTTCTGTTTCACATTAAAAATAATCAAAAACTGAATTGGTTCAAGGCTAAGAAACATAGAAGGCATTGAAAATACTAATTAGAGCTCTTAACCAAAAAATAGCAGTAAACAAAAAGAAATTTGACAGATGAAAAGTGTTGGATTTTGTAGCAATTATTATTTAAAATATAGGCATGGACTTATCATAGTGGATCATTTTACCCTTTTAAAGTAGTGCTATATAGATTCTAGACATGAATATAATAGTTCAGCAACAGAGCCTAACTAAATCCATTTGCTATAGTAGTTCTGTACTCCTGTCCATCTTTCTGTCTCTGTTGCATCATTGTTGAATGCTGGTTGCATTATTTGAAAGCATGGATTGCTGTAGTGGAATTTTGCACCAGTATGATGGATTTAGTTTTCATTTTAGTCTCAAAAATATGTTGGCTATAAATACATCTCTGCTCTCCTATGAGATTCACACTGTAACTGGTAAATTTTCTAGAGAAATCAGTCATGCATATCTTAAGAGAACACAAAAAATCCTTTGAAGCAGAATAACCTTTTGGCTGCATTCCTTTAAACAGACCTTTTCATTATAGAGACAAATTTTACAAGCCTTATAAGTGAAACCTATTCAGTTCTCAAAGTTATCTTTGCTTCCAGTGCCATGATCAGATACTTGGTTGCATTTTATATGTCATCTTACTGGTCACCTGCCTTTTCCCGTTTTGTTTTTTTCCAAAGCAGTCATGGGTTAGGATTTAAGGGGGCAGCCCTGCTTCAGAAGCAGCTAACCATGTGTCAAAGTGCTCTTGCTGAATCAAGGCCATCCTGTTGAACTTATAATTTTACAGTGATTTCAGGGACCTCAGTCTAAGATCCCATAATCGAGAAGACAGCAAAACCCACTCGTGTACTTGAAACTGATAGTCAAACTAGGGCTACTCTTACTCAGGTTGAAGTTTCACCTTGTAAATGTGCCAGAAAAGCAGAAGAAAGAACATAGCCAGAAGTTACAGCCATTTTATTAAGACCTGCATTCACAATAATGGCGGAATGATCAAAAAATAATGCTCATCAAGTAAATATTGCTGTTTCCCATTCCTGGATACCTTAGCTAGATGTGGATAAAATTAGCAGAGTACTGAATTCAGTAGACCTTGGTTAACAGGAAGAGACAGTGTGGTCAGGCTGAACAGGTCTTTCCGTCAGAGCTCTTCAGCGTTCTCCCTAAGAACATCCATTGAGCGGCATGATGTGTCAAGGAGCTGGGCTAGCTCCCTTCGGTGTTTGTTTTTCTCTCTTGTCTGACAACTTCATCACAATCCATCTTTGTTAGCTGATTGCACTGACTTGAACACGGGTGAGTGTGTATCAGCCTTCATTAGGTCAAATCAAAGACAAGTGTACATCTCTGCCTTGCCTATAGAAACAGATTTATACTTTGAGAAGGGTGGGGGGAAGGTCACTTGGTATTTGGCTTGAAATTTGATCCTGTTAAAGGATGAAATTAATAATATCCAGAAGTAGAACATATGGCATCCATATATATGGCACTGTATCTGCTTGATGATGTCACGCTACCTCTTAAGGTTTGGGAAATGCACTCTTTAAAGCATTTAGCTATGTTGTGGGCTCAACCTTTCAGACCTGACTGAGACAGAGCAGGCTTAATTTGGTCTGAACATTTATTATCCCTGCTATTTGCAGGCCACATAAAACCTCATGGTTTTCATTATCTTTGCATTTCACACACAGCCTAATTTCATTTATTCTTATTTTATGCCCCTGCCAGACCACCGCTCTTGATAAGGAGAGGCAGGTTTTCCGACGAAGACGCAACCAGGATGTGAGGGGACGTTATAAGGCTCAGCAAGCTCCACCTGAACTCAACTCCGAATCGGAAGACTATTCACCAAGTTCATCCGAGACTGTTCGCTCACCTAACTCACCCTTTTAATAAAACACTTTTTCTCAAAAGTCTTGGCTTTAACCCTTTGAGACCCTGAAACTACTTCAGGTCTGTGTGGAGTGAATACAGCAGTAAACGCTGGGATGGTGGAACACAAAAGGGTGCTCACAGAATCTTTGTAAGAATAATTTCCTAATTGATTGAAATACTTGTTCTCTGTTTAGATTGCAACTTGCTGCTAATAAGATCCTCAAAGGGTTAAGGCTATTTTGCTTTTTTATTTAAAGATAGAAGCAGTGAATGTTTTCATCAGTGGAGCTAGGAACTGCAGTATGTAATTTTAGCACATGTTAACCCTCTGAGTAAATGATCACCTTAAATCTTGACAACCCATATTAGGGTTTTATTCTGGCTTTTTTGCTTTTATACGCACATATCTTTTATAGTATCCTGAAGTCTTTTGCCTGTTTCAGGCCAAAAATATATCAAATGTACTATTGCTTAGGAATTATAAATATAGGCTTAAAAATTAAAATAAAATTTAACAAATGGTATCTTCTGCAGCAGCTCATTCCAAACCTGCATCGTACTTCCGCACGGAGTGGCTGCTATTGGTGGATACGATGCAGGGCTAAATGAGAAATTCAATTTAGAGCATTCTCATGGTTTACAGAGGATAACATGATGATGGGCACAGAAGATTTTTTCCATATAGTTTACTGCTAATGATAATGTCAAGTTTTGGGAAACTGCTTGAGGACACATTCTGCCGTGTAATAATATGTAATGATCTAATTGAGAAGTTCCTGGTTCCTTTGCATCAGGAATTCAGGGATGTACAGGCATCCTCTCGGCGTGGCCTAGTTATTCCGGCAGAGCCATTTAAAAAGATTAACACTGATGAGCATTGCCCTTTAAATAGCTAGAGTACTTCTAAATCGGGGAAAATCCAAGTCATTTAATATATATGTAAAACCCAAATTGAATTAGCAAAGTTTTGTCTTTAGAATGGAGAAACTAAAAATTATTCACCAGTTTTATTTGTAATATTTAATAAAACGGGCATTTACACAGAGTATATATATATATATATATGTATATATATGTATATATATACATATATATATATACTGGTTTGTTAAAGTCTCAAGACAACATTATAGCTTTTTATTTGATCATTATCATAAAGTTGGCTTCCACAGAAGTATTACAGTGTGTAGACTTTTGCTTCAGTTGTGATAATTTGAAAAAAAAAAAATGGCTCAGAATTTCACTTGAAGAAGCAACTTTCAAAATCCTGTTCTAAAATAAAAAACATTGTGAAATTTATAGTTTCTCTTATTGCTCATATAGAATGAAAGTTTTCTCCTTGAAAGTTAGTTTTCTCACAGTGTTTTTTTAAAAGTCACATTTGGTTTCCTCTCTCTCACTCTTTCTCTCTTTCTCCCCCCAACCTTGTCCTTTATCTCTCTTTCTTCCTTCCTTTTTCTTTCCTGTCATACAGCCAGAAGTATCAATATACATTTCACAATGACATGCAGATTTTCTCAGCTTTCTGGGAAATATAAATAAATTTTTCAGGAACGGGGCAAGTTGCCCACAGTATCATTCCCATTCTGAGTGGTGTTTGTACATGGAACTGTCCGTATGAGCAGTTGTGGCAGCCAGTGTATACCTGCAGCTGGTGGGGGCTAGTGTAAAGCTCTTTTGCACTTCTAGGTGGAAATATCTGTTGAACTGTAGTTCAAGAAACATTGGAATTCTGTTTCTCCATCCTACAAAGTGCATCTTTCATTGCCTCAGACATGAAAATTTATATATTGAAAGCTCTGAAGACTTTAAACACAGGAATTTAGTCTTGTGGATTTCACACGAGCATTATAAGTGTTTCATATATAATTTTTTTAAATCCACCTAATATTGATAATCTGGAAGTGAGATATTTAGTAGAAACTAGTTCTCCAGAATTCCTGGGTAATAGAGAGAGATGAGCATTCCAGGTTTGATTCATCTCACCTGTCATGGGAACACATTTTAGGTAGGATTCATGTTTTGATTAATCTATTGGTCTCACTCCATTGACTGCAGAAGGAACTGCTGGTGGAAGTTTACATCAGACACCAACTTCAGATTATGAGTTTACTAGAAAGTCATCTAAGCCATCAGGAGACTGATCTCTGAATGCATGTCCATGGGCAGAAGGCCTGTGTATTGGCCTCAGTTTCTCTGTCTGGAACCTGAGTAATAATATTTTTAAGCAAATGAAACAAATAAGATAACTCTATTGGGGACGGAGGTGAAGGGACAAAGGAACTGCCATACAAAATTCTCAGATTTTAGCTTTTGGGACAGGGTTGTATCTATGTGCCAGATCCTTGACTATAACCATCCAACCCTAGACTCATGTGGAGAGAAGATGCTCAGTAGATAGGGAACAACCACTGCCATCATAATTGTTGTACATTTGTAACTTTTGGATGGGACAAAGATTATTTCCCCACAGGATCAAAACTTCAGTCAAGATAAAGCCTTCCTTGCCACTTACCTACCCTAATTTACAGTAGGTCAGAATCTGGCACAAGTTTGACCAGCACTGACCTTCCCACATTTTATCACAGCCTTCCCTTTAGAAGAGGTAGATACGGCTCAGCCATGTAAATGCACGACATACATGTGGTAATAAAAAAGTGTCTATTAATACCACATGCTCCTTGACTATTGTGAAAATTTGGCAGTCTTAAAGCAAAGGCCAATGTTCATTCTTCTTAATTAGAGAGGGAGGTCAGGAGAAAAAAAAATTTGTTTCACCTTATGCATGAGAAAAATTATTCAAAAACCCATCTGGGATTTTCCTATCACCTTTTCTTTGCTTTGGAATACAGGGTTATCATTAAAATAAGATGTTTGGCTCCTTCATCTTAGACCATCTTGTATTACTTAAAATGTATGTAAAAATAATCCTAGATCCTAAAAATCCTACTCATCCCCAACATCTTATGTTTCTGATCTTTGGTTCATGTTTTATGAACATAACTATAAAAATATTTCTTTAAGTTATTTTTAGTTTTGTGAGAGACTGGGTTTCAAATTGCTGGTATCCTATCTTAGGTTTCAAGGAAAAGTATCTGAATATTTGAACTGTTTCAAAAGAGTTTCCAATTA
This sequence comes from Polioptila caerulea, assembly GCA_013397295.1. Lineage (NCBI taxonomy): Eukaryota > Metazoa > Chordata > Aves > Passeriformes > Certhiidae > Polioptila > Polioptila caerulea. The sequence goes on along the minus strand of VYXF01012166.1, from coordinate 105,563 downwards.
TGATTTAAAATATATCCATATACCCATAGATATATATTTTAATATATCCATATATATGTATATATATTTATGGTTTCGTGGAGGTTATAATGCGTTAGGCTTGCTTGGCAGTAACTGCTATTTTTTTCAATCTTACCTCTGAATTCTTGGGGGTTAGGGAAGACAGAACATGTGGCTCTATAAATATTTGAAACACCAATGAAGAAAAGAAATCAAGCATAAGAGCCTATTTCATTATGTGATAATCTGGGGGAGCACATAGCACACCGTGGTCATTTTAATGCAATACAGACCAGTCCTTCTGACTCCCTTCTCCACTTCCCTTTTGAATCACGGGCTGGTATTGCTGCTAAATGTGACAACAATTGTTTTAGTTAGCAGAGATGGATGGCAGTTGTGGTAGGCACCATCTATCACCAAGGAGATGGAGACGAGCACTTCCGAAGGGTGACTCAGGTCATCTAATGTTTGGTCTCTGGAGATGCCTGACAGCCTGATCTTAGTATTAGCAGGAAAGTAGAACAGGGTCACTTCCAGCTTACTTCCTCTCAATTAAATATAAGCGGGGATAGCATGGACTCTAACCTAAGTGTGATATTCAAGTGAGCTTACATCAGTAAGCAAACTTTGATGTGAAAATGTAGTACTGGATAGCACAGAATTAGCTGAAAGGTAGTGATCTGGGAATTATCTCATCTAGATGTATCTGTCTAAGAGTTAAGCATCTAATATAGGGCAATAATCTAAGCTTCCCATGTAGGTGCTAGAGACTGGTTTCTCTAACAGATAATTAAAATTCTAGGATGGATTAATCACTCATGAGATGAGGTGTCTAGCCCAAATATATTTAGAACATGATTTATTAATTCATGACATATAAATTAGTCTTTCTGTAAGTCACAATTTTCAGAGCATTAATGTACAAAAAATCCAGAATACTATGGTTCTACTCAGAGGGTTAACAGAAAAGCACTAGGCATGCTGATTACATTGGTGTATCCAAACTGCTTTGCTTTTTTAGCCAGTGTTTGCTGAATTTTTCAGAAAATTCTTGAAAAAATTCAAGTTTGAAATAATTTAAGTGTTGTTGTTTAAGGAATTTCTATAACCAAATTAATCTTATTTTTAGCTCAAGTTATCACAGGAATAATATGTATCATTGATGCAGTGTAAGTCTGTAGTTACCAATTTTATTAATTCCACAAGTGATTCCAGAAATCTCTCTTTTTTTAAGTACTTATTATAAAGCTTACAATGGTGGCATAGGTGACTAAGGCTGTCTTTCTTATTGGTAAACAAACAATATTGTAATTTCAAGAAAGTCCTAAGAATCAGCTTTTCAGTTTGGTAGTGTACTAGTTAGGGGAAAGGTATCTCATTACATGCATTGTGTAAATCATCTTTGTAGATGAAGATTGTTCATATTAATGAACACATTCTTTTTTCCTTGACATTGTAGCAGAAACTGTTTACTTGTTAATGAACAACCAATACATTAATTTGCTTCAGACTGTTAGAGGGGAAAGTGAGATTCCAGTCATTGACAATGTTATTGCTTTACAGTAGCCCTCATCTAATTGAAATGTGGTGCATACTACAATAGGCAAAGCCAAACCTGTGAATAAACTCCTGAAAAAGCCTGGTGGGTCTTTATTCAGTTGGGTGCTCGCATACAGTAGCATGTGACAGCAGGAAGGCTTTCAAGAATTGTTGAAATGAAAGCGATATATCCACAAATAAGAGCTAAATTGCAATCCTTTCCCTATGGGGCATATATGTTTGAAAAGAAAAAATAAAGAAAAGAAAAGAAAAATTGGCTCAGAGGTTTGCAGTGGTACTATATTACCACAGGGCAAGTACATTAAATCATTGTTATTTGCTAGCCTGGGGTATATGTTGGAAAATGGCATCTTTTTTATTTAGTTTAGATTGTGGGCAGGGAGAGCTTTCCTAATATTATTGCAGTGCCTGCTAGTGCTGCCATGGTTAAGGCTGTGTTAGTTTTTCCATTATAAGCTCTTAGTCTCAAAGGTTTTTAATTTGATTGTAAAAATTTGCTTCAGGCAGAAACTTGGCATACAATTTTTCAGCTAGTGCGATTCTTTTCCTAAAATATGAGAGAAATCAGCTTGACCTCTTCAACATTTATTTTCTAAGTGTACACAAACATTCGTAGACACAAAGGCGGTTTTTATGCAACTCATTTCAGATGTGTCATGTTTTCAAGCATGTCTAGCAGGTCTTAACTATAAAGGTGACAGCCCAGAACTTTTGGGCATTCTAAAAACCAGGAAGAAAACTCAGTGATCAAGAGCAAGAATGTTTCACATGTGGGAGTGTTTTATTTTGATGTGACAAGCATTTAAAGTTTGCACAGTAACGGGTATGTATATGCCCTGCTGAGTGCTCATGTAATTCCTAAACCCATTAGTTTATGTCATTCCACGTGGAAAATGCTAAATGTGAATTTGCTGAATTTCCCTGTAAGACTGGGAAAAGAAGAAGTTTTGTCTTGTGTTTTATAGTAGCACCATGGACAAAGCTGACAATACACCAGTGAAAGGAGTCCAGGAAGAGAAGAATCAAAAGGACATGTTTTCTCTTAAGGGGAAAAAGATTGTCTGAATAAGACAGAGTTGAAAGCTCACACTGAATAAGATAAGTAAGTATGGAACCATTTGAAAACTATAAAAGTCCAGAGGAGCCATGCAGTGTAGTGAATCCATGCGTGGAACCAATCACCTACTAATCTGGAGCAAATTTACAGCTACAAACAGGCATAATTAATACACAAATCAAACACACCCAGCAGCAGATGGAATTGAAATCCTAGTCCTTTTAGCAAACATAATGCAGACCTTTTCCTCATATATTCACTAAATGAGACCGTGTGTAGCTGTTTGAAGTAGTGTTGCATGCAGGCTAGTGGGGAAATTAGATTTTTAAAAAATGGCTGCAAATTAATTGTTTTTAATACCAATCCTACCTCACTGGGTCCTTTTGGGAAGTGACAGCTTTTAAAAAGTGATGTCTATGCATTCTGTATTTGTGTGCATATATACTTGGATAGCCCATGACTTCAGTAAGAATTGAGTTGTTATATTGAGGTTTCATGTTGCCTGAAGTTTTCTGCAACAGGGGCCAGAGGAAGGGACAAAGTCTCCTTGAAATAAAGAATCCGTGGATTAATCCACCTGTAATGGAGATGTCTTCCTCATCTTTCTCTTAGTGATCAACTTGGGTGATAAATCAAAGTGTTCAGTCATGTCCAGAAGTATTCTCCCTACCTAAATGGGTGGGAAGGGGATGCTGGATAGAGCTTGGCACCCATTTTCTTGGCACCCCCCTCTATAGTGCTGCACATTTTGTCAAGCCATGTGTAAATATCAGGTTGGGAAAATAACTGTTTGCACCAAATGATAGGGCCAGAAAAAGCACATAGGGAGTGATTAGCCATGACAAGGGTGGACTAACATTTGGAACATGGTTTCTGACCAGCTGATCAGTCAGATTTTGGAGAATTTTTCCAATAGAACCGTTGGAACCGAGAAACTCCAAATTATTGTTAGGTGCTAGTTGATCTGTTCATGAAAAACTTTCTTCTTGAGGTGTTTTTGATACGTCCTCATATGTGTTTCCTGATGTAGAAATACTCTGGACTCAAAAAGCCAGAAGACAGCTTTATTTCTATGTGTCTAACAGATTTTAATGCTAGTGATGAGCTATTCATACACATACAATTTTAAATGTCTTGAAAAAAAAAAAAGCAGTGATGAAAAAGAAGCTTAGCTTCCTTGTCTAGAGTTACTCTCAGGAAGAGCTGACATTACTACCACACTGTTACTGCTGCTTTTACTATTCTACTACCACCACCATTGCCCTTTGTAGATAATCACTTTATTTGACCTGTGCATCTCTGTTAGATACCTGGAATACTTCAAACCTGCCAGTAAGACAAGCAAGGTCTTATATGAATAAGAGCATCCATAAATTCCTTTTCTTTTCAAACAGAATGCCCACAGCTATTGAAGCTGGGTTCCATCATATGGTGAGAGTTTGAGAATTGGAAAGAGAGGTATTGGTAAGTTGAAGGAGAGGGTTATTTGTAAAGTGTAAATACAATGTCCAAGGGAATTCCTGGTGCTGTATCTCACAAAAGGGAGTGATAGATATTTTTTTTCTTCAGCAAATTCAAGCACATAGGAAAATGCAAATAAGCCCTTGAGATATGAACTTCTGATAATTTGGTGTTTATCGTTAATTTTAACAAGGTGTAATCTTTGTGACATTGCTTCACAGTAAGAGGGAGGTAGAACTTAAGGTGGGTAATGTTAGATCTTGGCAACTTTTGCCATTGCCTATTGAAGGGTGGGAGGAATCAAAATTGACTGACTGATACTAAAACAAGCAGTTCCAAAGTGGCATTTCCAGAGAGCTGATGTGAAAAAAAAAGGGAGGAAGAGGAGGACTCCTGAGTAATTCCCAAAGGCCAGTTTATCACTTGCCATTTGTGCTGATCTTTGGTGTCTTATCTGAGGGAAAAAAAAAAATGCTCAAATTGGTCCAAGGTTAAAGACATATCCACTATAACTTATTTTTTATTTTATTAAGGAATTATTAATAATATTTTATATTCTGCCTGAAAGGAGATTGTTAAAGTATTACAGGAGTGTGAAATTAAATAGCACTTTTCTCATGCCTGCTAAAAAGCCATCTAAGGAAGTAGTGGTCTTCAAACAAGTTTCTAAGTTATTTAAATTTAGAAAAAAAAATTTTTTTTTGAAAGCTCAGAAATTGCTATGTATTTGACTGGCATAAAGTAATCCTTAATTTTCAAGGTACTAAATAATTAAGTTCTATATGCTACATATTCCTACAAAATAAGGAGGAAAGACAAATTTTTCAAAATGTGAGTGAACAGAAATTACATCTGATACTATCATCTTAATTTATGAGCTAAGTATTTAAGTTTCTGCTTACTCCTATGTTAAATATTTGTTCTAATTACGTAATAAAAGAGTAGAAAAGGAAAAATCACTTAATACTTCAGCTCTACCCTCAGCTTCTAATGAGTTCGTGTTTCTTGAGCAGAGAATCATTACAATATATTTCAATACAGTCATCACAAGCAAGTCACCAAGGAGTTAGATCCAGCTGCATTCCTGAGAAGCTGTGCACAAGCTTTAAAAATTAGTCATGCAGCCAAATCCTGGCTTTCCCACATAAACCTCTGTACCACAGTGAGTCTTGATGAACATGATTATAAAAAAAGTATGTAACTGCTCAGAAAATTCTCACTTCATGTGTTAATATCCCAGCACAGGAGGTGAGTTTGGATAGATTTATAGAAATCAAATATAGTCCAGCTGTGGTTGGACAGGCTTTGTATCTAGTGCCCTTCAACACTATACATACCAACTCTCATGAGAAATGCTATTTTACAGTGGAAGCCTGCTAAATCCCACTAATGATTGCAAGTTTGATTGTAAATGGCTGGATTTTAGGAATTAGCTGGTGAATTAAGAAATACAATAAAGGACCAGAGGATAATGCGTTGCATAGTGTACTCTTTCATTTTTTCTGACAATTGATTTAATTTTAATTTTGTACTTCTTTCATTATCAGCAAGTGTGCTGGAGTATAAAAATTACAAGTAATATGAGATCCCACCCAGGTTCTCTGATTATTTTTGATGAAAGGCAGGAAAAGTGCTATTTTATCTGTGTTGATAAAAATATGTATTTAACCCCACTTTAACCCTACTTTCATTTACAAGGTAATAGTTGCAATTTAACCACTGGTTCATGATATGATTCTTGATGCAGGACGTAGCTGCAACTAAAGAGTCTGTTAGATGTCTGTCTGTCAGTCTGTCTAGAATATTATTGTTTTTTCCACAAGGATTATTAATTGACAACAAGGTTATAGGCATGTGGTACTTTCCCTTTTGGATTTTGTCATCCCAAAGAGTTTGTTCTCCATCTTACTGGCAGCACAAGATTTTGGCATGCCAAAATGAAGGCTAATGATTTGTGAACACCATAATCCTTCATAAACCTTCACTGTCAACCCTTTTCTCCTCTGCTCCCTTCCACACATCTCCAGCTTCTCCAGACCACTTGTTTGTTTCTCCTTTCCTACACTCCCCTTCTCTTGTGTGGTGCAAATATTGTACATCTGTGTGTAAAACAGAGCAGGGAAACTGCTCCAGGGGAATAAAAAAGCTTTGCCCTGCATTAATTACCTGGTTCTGTTCATTGTTCCCATGCACCAGCTTTCAAGGAAATGGGGTATAAAGAAACTGACTACTGCAGTGGGAAGATGGGACTGCTTTCAACAGCAGTGGTGACTTAAATAGTAAATGACAGTAAGGGGTAAGGATTGAAAAGTGTGTGTTGTGTCTTTTGGGATTAAGTTCTACTCTTTTTTTCTTTATATTTGGACTTTTAAAGAATTTTTGTTTTGAATAAACTGAAAGAGTGGGTGCTGTGAAAAAATATTTCGATTACAAAAGAAGGAAGACTTGAAGGAAGGTGGAGCACAATATGTTTAAATATTGCATACACACTGGGAAAAGGGAAATATGTGGCAAGGAGGCATCGTGTTACCTTCAAATTACATCCATGCTTTTGGTTTTTGCAATGCTTTCTACAGGACAATAATGGAAGACATGCACAGACCCTATCTTGCAGTCACTTGTCCTTAGGTGGTAGGTGACGTGCAGCTTTATTATTTATTGTCACTTAACCTTCAAGATGGGAAAAGGCAATTGCTGGAAACCCTAAGCCTAAATGCTGCCCTGCTTCTTGCACTGCCTCAAAGCTGCACTGGCTGGGCTATCTTTTCCACTTATGGTGTAGGCAGAAATCTAAACTCTGGCCTGCTGTGTGCCAGCATTTGCACTGCTGGTCTCTGCCAGAAAACAACAGCAGTCATGAGGCTCCTCTGCCTTGCACAGTCAGCAGCAGCTTCTGCTGATGCCTGAAATACCATTTACCATTTGCTGAATGAAGGCCAGTGAAATTGTCTTTCTGAAAGATATTTGAATCCAATATAATCTTTAAAGACATGCTTCTGCAAAGGGACTAAAGAGTCCCTTTTTTATTGGTACTGGTTTGTTGTCTGTGTACTGCCTGTGAGCAGCTGCCAGGCAGCAAATGGGGCAGCAGACATGAGGAAGCAAATGGAAACCCTGTGGGCAGCTTGCAAATCAGCAGTACAGAGCCATAACCAAGACTTCCCTGGAAAGCAGTTGGATTTGGGCTTTTGGCTTTCATTTTTCTAAACAGGAAACATGTTCAAAGCTCCAGCTTGCCTCCTGTTACTTGTTTCAGTTATGTTCAGGGAAATGGAAATTGGGGTAAGGGGGGGGAGGAGATTAGTAGCATTACATCAAAGAACTATCCAAGTCTTATCGTGGTTCTCCTGTTTGGGTAACAGGTAGATAAGGAAGATAGGCTCTTGATTATGTCCAGCTGCTCATTCTAAACTGCAGACAGATTGCACTCCAGGCAGAGAAATCATCTGCATGGAAATCAGTAATTCATTCTTTATTTCCCTTCATGTAACATGGAGTTTGGGATTGCTATTTTACGTGCAATTACCATGTATATATATATGGTATATACCATAATGTTTCAGGATACTCCCCAGATTGTAACCCTTTTATGTAAGCTCTAGGTAAGAGAAACAAAATCTATGGTAAGAAATTAATAAATGATGTTACAATTACAAAGTTAAACTTCTAGCACTAGGACTGTTGTCTCTTCCCAGAGGTTGCATATTTTTGATCAAACACATGAATTTGCATATATTTGTTTGAGCAGATAATGAAGTTTGAAATATAGCAAGTTTGATTTTGCCATCTAGTAAAAACCCAACATATCTGGTCCAAGACTTCTCAAATTACATGCATTATTCTTTTCTGTTAAATGCCTGAAAAGATAAATTCACTGAACCTGAAAATATCTCTCTTTATTTTCACCCATATCCATAATCCTCCTTTCTTAATAGATTAAAGTCATAATTAATATGCCACTAGAGAGTTTTCATTATTTCTTCAAAATTACCTCTTAATTTACTACATTAGCCTGATTAAGTATTGAATTTGTCATTTCCAGTTTTTCCTTAAGAATATGAAATATCTGATTTTTGACCAGGCAATACTAACCTGAACTGCAGTTTAGGAAGATATCATGGCCTAGGTCCCTTTTGATAAAAGATTATTTAAAACTCTTTTCTTAAGCACACCTAAATACTGAGGGCTTCAGAGCCCCATGGGCCCTCTCTGCCTGCAGACCTTGCAGCCACAGAGCTGGAAGCCAAGCACAGAGGCCAACAAGCTGTCCTCCCTGCACTGAGAGCTACAACACAGAGAGAGGAAGTGTGCTATAGACCACAGTCCCACTGCTGTGGCATGGCAGTTTGATTCTTTACTGAACTGATGGGTTGGAGTGACACTAGAGATGTCCCATCACATTCCTGCAATAGTGATCCCTTCCACTGAATGTAGGAGGAGGAAACTCAGGGTTTTTTTTCCTAAAATTCCATAATTTTCTACGCATCAATGGCAAAAACACAATCCTTCCATCACTTGAGTGTGACAGAAAACTTTGGTGATTTTTTGCATTCGTTTTTTGACAACTGTGGATGATGTTCTTATTGTTGCTAAGAAAACATCTTTAGTAATTAATTACAGTGTTTTTTTCTAATTTGACTGTTGCAAATGAGAAAGTATCACATTCTTCCCTTTCCCTCTGTCAGGAGAATCTGTTCTTCATTCCCTGAAGTCTTTCCCATCTAACCCAAAAGGCTCTGTTAATTAGCTAACTCACTGACTGAGTGTATTAATGTGCTCAGTCATCTAATTTGTGTAAAATATGCACTGGTTGCCATTAAAGTGTCAACCTGCACTCCTTGTAGCAGATATACTTGGAAGGAAGACTTGAAGGCTCCTCCTGGGACTCCAGGGTGAAGGTATCATAACTGCCATCAGTGGGAATTCTCTGAGGCCTTTGGAAAAGCTTAGTGACCAGGCTGCATGCCTGTATGGGAACACAGTTTGGCAAAAAGTGGCTTGTTCTGCCCTGAGGCCACTGATAAAATCCTGAGAGAGGTTCCTAGACACCAGACAAATTCAAAGTACTTCTCCAGAAACTATTACAGGAAACAGGTAAGAGGGATTAAACTGATACGAAACCCTGTGAATTTGCAGTAAAATGGCCATACATTCCAACCTGAGTCCACAAAAGGCAGTAAGTTCTCTCATGCTGCTGTTTCCCTGGGACACCAGGGCGGTGTTCTTGCCCTTCCAGTGAGTTTGAACGTAATGGAGATTTAAGCTTGTCAGAAAATTGAACAGGATAGTTAGAAATCAAGAATTAAACTCTTTGCTACTTACTTACTTGAAGTCCAAATGTCGAAGAAAAATCTCCCATAGGACTTTCATTCAGTCTCATGTGTGCTGTCTTTCATGTGTCTTAAATTACACTCCAGTGAGGCTCCTGCGCCCCAGAGCTGTCAAGGTACTGCCACTTGCCTGTATCTGTGGAAAATAAATCACTACTTTGAGTGCCAGAATTCTTTTAGTTTAACTCTTACCTCTTTTCCTCTCTTCATGTCCTACTGTCATCCTCGCCCACTCCTCCCTTCACACCTTCTGAGTCTGTTGGCTGATTTCAACCAATCTAGAGCGAGGAGGCAGAATTCTCAAAAATAGTTAAGGATATAGAAATTTTATGAAAATCAGCAACTCGGTAGCTGAGAGAAGCCTAAATTAGCTGTTGGCCCTTGTGGCAAAGGGAGGCGGATGGGAGCCTGCAGTGCTCCTGCCCAAAAGGGCAGCTTGGTGCCTGTACCTGGCTGCCTTTCTGCAAGGGCCTTTCTTTCAGGGCTGTGGTGGCTGAAGGGATGAGTGGAGAGCTGGCTTGATGCTGCTTCGAGCAGCAGGCAGTAGAATGGACCTTCAGGAGCCTTTTCCCACTTGCAGCTGGAGGACTTGTCTCACTGTTCTGCAACATAACTGAATAAAGCCGTGTGAGGAAGCAACAACTCCCTCATCTTTTCCTCATCTTTCTCCTACTTCTGCTTCATCCCTGAGTGTGAAGCACTGCTATTGTCCTTCCTCTTTTTCAACAAGAGAGAAGTACCCTTATACTTTCCTTTTTTCTATCTTGGTGCACTGAAATTAGAGGTGAAGATGACTGCTACTGGACTTCCTGTCCTAGGTTGAATTGTATAATTTTGATCTTTCCAGCACAGAATGTTGTGTTCTGAATTTTTTTGACCATGAATGCAGCTCTTGTTGAAATATCTCTTCAGTGTTTGAGTCCTGTGAGTATTTTTATGATAAAAGCATTCCTTTGTTTCAGAATTTTAATTTTCTTCTCGAAAGAAACATTGATTTTTCCATCTAGCTTTCCTTAGAAGCTACCACTCAGCCCTAACAAAGAAGAGAAAAAGATCAGGGAGGAGTGTCCTGGGTTGATGCTGTATTGTATCCCCATTCNCCCCCCCGGGCCTGGCCTGGGCCCGGCCTTTCCCAGCACCGGAGGGACTCCTCCCGGAGGTTTCTCCCCAAATTTGCCCTAAACAAGGACAAGGAGAAACCCAGAAAACTGAACCCCTGAATATTGCCACATTTAGACTATTTTAATTTTTATTAAAAAATCCACACTGGCTGACTACACAAGTGATACTGCCTTGCAAGCCTATATGAACAGCTCCTTGGCTAATGCTCATCGATCTGAGGAAGAAAATCTGGCAGCACACTGTGAAATGCTGACCCTGCTGCCTGTCTCATGCCATATGGCAGCAGAAGCTGGCATTGGCACTTGGACCTGGGAGCTCTTTTGCCCAAGCCCACGGCTGTTTGCAGAAGCAGTGCCCCAGCCCCGAGCATTAATGGGGTGTGTGTGTGTGCACAGTGCTGGAGCCTGCAGAAAACCTGCAAACCTGGGCCTGGCACACACACTCCGAGGACAAACACACTGCAGCTTTTAAGTATAAAAAGATGGTTTGACACGCTTTAATTTATTGAAAGTGAGTAAAAGGAATTCCGCCCTGTTTTTTTTAAAGATAAATTTGGCTGTAAAGAATCATAGCTCTGTCTAGTCTGGGCCACTGACTTTATCAGGGTGAATTCATCCCATACAGAAATGTTACAAGCCTGTCAGTGCTCTTTTCTTACCTTGTAAAGTTCTTTGATAACTGTATCTTTAACTATTTCTCTTGGCAGCCTTTCTTTATCCCAATAATATTTTGAGTCGGATTTTTTTCCTGTAATCCATATTAAAGCTCCTCTTTCTAAATTTTGAGTTGGTTTCTCTCTCCAATGTCCGTTTTTCCTGCTGAGCCCTCAGGTTTACAGGCTGAATCATTCCTACTTGAGGTTTATATCCATTCTTTGCTTTGTGTGTTCTGCTAATTTAAACAGTATGTGTGTCTTTCATTCATATACAAGAACTTAAAATTTGTAAAACTCTTGTTATCCTTGCCATTCCTTTTCCCACTTTATCATCTATATAACCTGCTATGTTATTCAATCCTTCTCCAGTGGTTTCAGTTGGTTTATACAGAAAAACTGTGTGGGAGATTTGAATGATCCAGAGCTTCAAAAGCAAACTCTTGAATATTAATGACTCTGCTTTTTTATCTACAGAATGATAGACTGACAATATCCAAGTCTTTGAAATCCTTCCTGCCAGTAGGTTGCCATCACTTCAGCTTGCCATTAGTCATGCTTATTTGATGACTTCTAGTTTAAATGTTTTCTTGTTTGTTTGTTTGTTTGCTAAGCACATCTTTTCCCTCCCTCTCCCTCCTTCTTTTGTTTTTAATTACCCTTTTGATCAGCTGATGGATTAATTAGAAAAGAATGCTTCTTCTGGCTTTCTGCAAACACTCAATTTTGGAAGTGTGATCCAATAGATACACAACGCAGACATGGGACCATTTGACCCTGTTCAGAGTTGTGTAACTTCGCATGTCTTGTACATTTGTGCCCCTTTTTGCTAACTTCTGTAAAATGAGAGGTGGTCTACAAACCTAATCTGAACCAGTTGACAAAAGTTATTTTGGACCTTAAGTTAATTTGAGCAAATGATTGTTGTCTTTCACTAATTCCCTTTAACAGAAAAAGGACCCCCAATCCCTGTCTTGTAATCTCCTGGTGTGCAACAGGTCAGAGCACTGACTTCAGTCTCGTAATTAAATGAGTGTGTCAACAAAATATGCCTTTGTTACAAAGGGAAGAATAATAATTGAAGTAGTTAAAGCTTTCAGCATTAAACAGACAACCAATGAAATAAATTTTTGCTTCTTCTAGATCCATGAGGACCTACAAAGCAGAGCACATGGAGATTAATTTTCTCATTCTCATCTTCCTTTTGCCAATGAACGTGCAGATCTATGAGTATGTGCCACATCTTTCTCTGTGGAGGTTCAGAACCAGCCACCCAAAATGTATTTTTGCTGCCTCACTGACTGATTGCTCTCTAGACAAATATTAGTAATGAATTACCTGCAGCCAGTGTGCTACAAGCACACAGATTCCTGAGAACAAAATGATGGAGAATGAAGGGTTCAATAAAAGATGCAATCCTCACTGAGTCCCAGCATAAAGGGAGAGGACCCAGGATTTAGACCTCATTTAGCCACAGTCCTGTGCTCACCAATTATGACCAGCAGGTGACTCCTAATGCAGCACTCTTTAGAAAATTATTCATAGATGATAAATATAATTAATTTTTATATTAAAAGTGGCTATTCAATTAATATTCAATTATTAATCGTATTAAAATCAGTACTATAGTTACTAACGGACTAGCGCTGATCCAAGAAATTACGAATAAAGCAGCATAGGAGATGGTGGTTGCCATGACACTGCTGCAGCTGGGAAGCAGCTTCATAGCAGCCCTCTGGGGTAAGACAAGGCCATGCAGTGACAGAACAAGAGGCAATGGCTTTAATGTGGAAGATTTAGATTAGATACTAGAAAGAAATTAGTTACTGTGAGAGTGGTGAGGTATTGGAACAGGTTGCCCAGAGAAGTGGTGGATAGTCCATCCCTGGCTGTGCTCATGGTCATGTTGGATGAGGCCCTGAGCAACCTGGTCTTGTGGAAGGCTCCGTGCCCAGGGTGTCTGAAACTAGATTTTCTAGGTCCCTTCCAGCACAAACCATTCTATGATTCTATAGCTTATTCTGCTCATGAGGATGAACAGCCTGTCCCCTAGTTCAGACAGAAAAAGAAAAGCATTTAGGAATGAAAGATGAAGACAGTCTTTATTCTTTTGGAGATTTCAAAGGACCCATTGGCTACAAAAGCTGCGCTATCAGTTCAAAAAGGAAGCATGGGCATAGGCAGAAACTGTCATCTCATCAGGAAGTAAACAGCAAATCCACTGAATAATGGAATGAGGGAACTTTCTCATGTTACCTTAGTATAAGCAGATCAAGCATATTTTTGCTTTTATTTTTTCTGCCTACATCTTTCATAAACATTGGTGGCTGTGTTGTCTGCTTTGAATATTATGAATAAATGCATGTTTGTGTTTTTGCTTAGCCTGAGCTGAAGGAAGTGCAGACTTCCCTCTCCCTGGCTTGTAGCAGGGTCAAACCCAACCCTAGACAGATGATCTGCCTCTCCTGTGTCTTTCTCACTGCATCCAGAAGTGCAGCATTGCAACAGCAGTGTTGGTGCTGCCCATGGCATGCATCCTTAGTGTCCTCAGAGCTCTAGCCTTTGTGGACCTCTGAAACCTTATGCTAACACTGATGGCAGCTGGAGACTCTGGACTCAGCACCATGGGTGTGCCAAATTGGAAAACTGGTTAGGAGGAATGCCACAGGTGCAGTGCTATGGCCCTCTTGGTGTGCCTTTTCCAGCCTCAGTGTCCCTGGAGCTACAGTCTTTGTGACTTCCTGAAGCCTAACCCTGATGGCAGCTGGGAGCTGAGGATGAGGTCTCCAGCAGGACTGATTTTCCTGTTTGGTAAAGTGTGGAGGCAGCTGGTGCAGTGGCGTGCTCCCTATGTCATGCCTTTTCCAACCCCAGTATTCTTGGAGCTGCAGCCTCTGTAGCTCTGTGATCTCTAACCCTAACCCTAATGCCAGCTCAGAACTGAGGCTGAGGTCCCCAGCATCATGGCTGTCCCAGATTACAGAGGGGTGCATGATTAGCATGACAATGCTAGTGCACGACTCTGCACCTCTTGGCATGCCCTTCTCACTCCCAGGGTTCTTGGAGCTGTGGGCTTTGTGGCTCTCTGAACCCTAATCCTAATGGCAGCTGTGGCCAAGCCTCCCAGCTCCATGGGGGGCCCATTTTGCAAGGCTTGTGCTCTATGACTGGTAAGGGATGCTGAGTGGAGCAATGCACTGTGCCAGTGTTGCTCTCTCCAGACGTTTCTAACCTTGGCCTCCCATGTTTCTGGGTACCTCAGCCTCAAGCCCAGAATTCCATAAATAGTTATGGTTAGGATTTGCAGAGGCCCAAAACCTGCAGCTCCATGGACAGTGAGATTTTTGACATCTCATTCTAAGTAAAGTGCCTTTCTGTGGAGATGGCTGTTTACTTAGCTGCTTGATGGAAAATTCTCTTTTGGATTCTTATTTTTTATCCCCCTATTAAAAAACTCTTGCTTGTATACTGCCATATAAAGAATTTTAGGGATAATTGACAGTAACAACTTTAAGGCACTGTATTATATCTCTTTGTCTTTCCTTTATCCTCTGCTACATTTTATACTAAACTGCTATTGCAAAGATCCAAGGCATCCAGAAGCAGTAATTAATTAACATGTGTAAAGGTTTTTTTAGTTGTGTGGGGGGCAGGAACACATGCTTCATATCTTTGTATATTCACAAAGTTGCTAGTGCATGTACAGGCATTTTGCAGAAGCAGCCAGATGGGTGAGTACCTCAAAGTGCTTTATTTACCTCACAAGTTGATGACAACAGCAAGTTATGGCCAGTGATCAGTTAGCCAAAGATGCTTTGTAAGACTTTTTATTAGCAACTGCTTCTGAGAGATTGAAAAGCTCTTGAAGAGCCAGGTTTTGTTCACATCTGGGCCATGGTAATTAATTGCTTTCCCAAGTAATAAAACTCCTAGTGATAGAGTCAGACAAACAGAAATAACAATGATGGGTAACTCTCCCTTTTGCCCTGGGGTCCTTTCCTCATGGCTCATTTTCAGCCATCCCAGGGACTTTCTCTCTTGCTGCTACTTCTGCCCAGTGGGTACTGGTCTCTTGGAAACCTCCTCCTGTCATCTTGGAAGTCTCAGTCTGTCTGACCCTTGCAGTATGTAAAACACATTCCATGCATGAAGACAAGCAGTCTCACCTTCTGGAAATGGCTCCTCTTGAGCCAGATGAAACATCAGGATGCTGACCTGCTGCAGTGGCAATTTCGGGCTTTCCCAGACATCCTACCTAGTTCAGTGTCCTTACAGAAATATCAATGATTTGTTGACAAAGGGAAAAATCCCAAGTACTGTTGTCACACAGGTTAACAGCACTTTTACAGTATAACTGTAAATCATTTACAAAAAAGTAAAGAAACCATACTTTATAGTCCCCTTTTTCATGTATATTTTTTAAAACATCTACTGCATATTGAGGACAGAAGCTATAAATTATCTAAATTTAAGATGGTTTCAAATTGTTTCAGGGAAAGGGAAGACCTCTGCATATAAAGAGCATAAAACTAGCAAGGGGCCTATTCATGATGTATTGTTTTGATGAGAAGAGTTGTCTCATGTGCTGATCTGAATGATAAAGCTGAGTTATGAAGCTCCTTGTTTCAGTTACTGAAATGTAGTTCTAAGATTTTCATGTGTGCACCTCATAAATGAGATACAAGTTCAAGTACTCTAGTATAAGACTGAGGTTTCCAGACATTTGCTTCATGAGAACTTCCTTTGTCTTTTTTTTTTTTTTTCCTCTCTTTCTCTTTTTCTCTCTTTGTCTCCTTTTTTTTGTTAAAAAAAATTTCTCAGATTGGGTTCCTCTTGTACCTCCAAATATAAAGACTGAGATTAATAGTCCTTCCCAGATTCTAAGATACTTAGAAAAATGTAGGTAAGTATTTTAGGGATAGTTTTAATCTTCATTCCTTAAAAACTAACTAACTAACTAACTAACTAACTAACTAACTAACTAACTAACTAACTAACTAACTAACTAACTAACTAACCAACTATATAAATAGAAGATCCTTCAAATCCTAGACAAGTTTCATAAGGAAAATAAAGTTTCAGCAGTTTCTGGTAGACATGGGCTGACTTTTATGACTCAGTAAAGGCTGATTATTTTTTCATGTGGAAACTGGACAAAATTCTGTTTTTCGTGCCATGCTTCGCACCTAGATTAACCACAATGCTTTTAGCTGAATTTAATTTAGTTTCTGGTTTGTTCAGATCTAAAGAGCTATGAAAACAAAACACTATAAGGGGCACAACCCCTGTAGAAAGGAAAACACAACAAGGTCTTGCACTAATAGTTATAAAATACTACTGCAGAATTCAGTGCTGCTTTAAAAAATTCCCTAAACTTTTCAGGTCCGTATTAATTAAAAAGTAAGTAAGTATAATTCTTCTACTGATTGCCCTTGCTGCTCCTTTGCAAGTAATATATTTACATTTAACCATGGATGTATATTTATATGCACACATATGTGCCCACGCACACATATATATTAAAAAATGTATATTTTATATATGTACATACAATGTGTTTGTATTCTTACTTGAACAGACTGGCAAAACTCTTTGGCTAAATTTTGAAAACTGGCTTTAGAAGTTCATGCTGGCTGCTGATGATCTGGCCTACACAGAGCAAATAGCCAGGAGCTGTACCTATAGCACCGCTTGGGGATTGGAAAAGAGAACAGATTGTGTGATTAATACCTGTAAAGTTCCACAGCACATTTAATGAATTCATACTTTGAACAACTGAGCAGTCACGTCCTTACCTTTTCTAACCACCACTTAGACCACTGAAGGACAAGTGACACATATACACAGAGGAAAAACAGTGTTGAGATGCATGCTCCAGCTTCTCAAGTTTTCTGGTGGCTTCCTCTCAACTACACATTGTTTTGTTTTGACTCTGCTTTAAAGCAGAATTTTCATGGAAGCCAGCTGTCTTTGTTCTAATGGAATTTCTTCTCAGAGGAGGCTTTCAGTGGACATATAGCACCTTGTGCAGTTCTACTCAGTATGTATTAAAGTATATAAAAAATTATATACTTAACCGCTTATTCTGATGATGATACACATTTATACTCCAGTAAGAGTGTGGAACCTACCTGAAGGTAAAATCGAGCTGAGAGAGAGCATCCATATATCATATAGTAAACTTTGATATTGTCTATGTTGGCTAAAAAATTCTCAGGAATAAATCTGATGTGGGAAGCTTTTACTATTGCCATAAATCTCTGCACAGGAGCACCAACCACAAAGCAGGACATTGTCACAGTAGATGCTACACAAGAGAATAAAAACCTAATCACTGAGTTCTTCAAAAGTCAGAGGTAACAGTAAAATGATAATTTTATTGTGTATGTAAGTAGAAGTCTTGGTAGAAGGAGCTGAGGTTTCATCTTAAAATGTAATAATTTTCTCATTATTTCTTTTTCTCACATACAATTTTTATTTGTCTTTTCCTGCTCCATCCTCCTGTTACATTTGTCAAGACAAGATTCTATATTTAGAAGATCTGAACTTGAATCTCTTACTGGTTTTCTTTTTGTCTCATTTTGCTGATGCAGTGTTTTTTAAGGGGCAATAAAACCAGTTATTTTTATGTTGCTCATTAATTTCATATATATGGATATATGCTATATTAGATATTGGATGGGTGAGAAGGAAACTTCACTCCAAGTAAAAAATTATATTAGTTCCTATCTGCATGCAAAGGAGAAAGAAATCAGTAGTCTGCTAGGAAAAAAAAAAAAATATTTGTTAGTAAACACTGGGAAATAATTCGCAAAAGGAGAATGGATAAGTGTGTGCTTATGTACATGCAAACTTGGGTTTGTTCCCAAATTGTTCCCAAATTTTCAGAAGACTGTACTTTCATTATAATGCAGGCTGCATGATTTATTTTGTTAGGGTGGTACTGTAGAGTAAGGGAGAATTATAAGAGGGACTGAGTGAGGGCTGCCTCAATTTTCCTTCTCTCTTTGTCTCCTTTTTGCAAGCTTATTCAAATTATTTTAAAACAGCACTTGCTTAGTTCTATCAATGTTTGAATTTTTTAAAGGCATAATAAAACCACAGTATTACAGGGCCCTGCTCTGTTTTCCATTTCTATAAGTTACACAAAAGTTCTGTCTCTTCTAGCTTCTATCAGTGAAGACAGTGATGTTTTAGGAAACTTGGAGATCAGATGAAAAATTCTTTCTTGCCCAAATACTTGGCTTCGATGGAGTCCCAGCAGGCTTTTGTAAAGATTTTTCACAGTTGCTCTTAGATCTGATAGGGAGCAAGTTCAGTAACTCTAGAGAAAGTGGCTGTTTGCCATGCAAGAATTTAGCATTTAAAGTAAATCTAATAAATGCCCAGAATGTGATTCTTATTTCCTGATTTCACTAAGTAATGTAGATGTAAAGATTTATATCGAGGATGCTGGCCACTAGTTTTCAAGACTATCAGAAAATCAATTCACCAAGACAAGATCGGTTATGTTCACCCCAGACATGTTCTGCAATATCAGACACTTAATTAATATACCCCAGGTCTCCTGTAGATTTAATCTCCTCTCCGTCTGTGCCTCATCTCCACTGATGCTGAAGAAATATTTGACAGTGAATTTCTATTTATAACTTTATACTACTTTTCTCTTCCAGAGCCATGTTTTATTACCTGCAGGGTTTGTAAGCTGAGTCTATAAGCAAGAACCAAGCAATTGTATCCAAGACCAGTTTGGCTTTTGCTAACCTCATTGCATAATCTCTTCCCTGGCCTTCTTTTGTAAAATTTGCCTCAACCCTTAAAACAGTTAATATTAGCTTGAGAGTCATGGCTTCTTCATTTACTATTTTTTTAACATGAAAAAAATGCCATTTTCTGTTACATATTCTATGCAATCAGAATTCTAAGATAGGGAAATATATATTTTTAAAAAATTTAATTGCCTATAAGGCAGTAGAGACATGGAGCCCATCCCACGGATCATTTTTCTGTATTTTTAAAAATGTCATAAAGTCATTTATGCACAACTCTCAAGAGTACGTGGTTCTAAATGAAGTTTTAATTAGTCGTACGCCTTGCTGTATCTTAAATTAACTCAGCAAAGACACCTGGGCACTATTATGGAAATATAATTATGACTTCTAACCAGTGTGCAAAACCAGTTTAAAAACCCCAATCTCAGCAATATTTTAGACAAAGACTGGTGAGGGTTCACAAATATGATAAAGTTATCTACATACATCAGTAACTATTTAACAACAGAAATAGTACTTACTTTATAATATGTTTTGTTCAGGTTATCTCATCAGGAGGGGATGCATTAATTTCAAGCATTTAGAAAATTAAAATGGTTAATTCCTACCTTGACTGACTTTCTTTAGGCAGAAGAGAGAGAAAAAAGTCATAATAAAAATGTGCTAAGAAATAATTGATAATCACAGGTGAATATGCACTGTTTTTACACCCATTATTAGAATATAAAAATAAGAGTGTTTTAAATGAAAATTCAATGAAATTGAATGACAGCACATACGAACAAACATGAAAAACTATTTCCTTTATTTGTACAATCAACAGCTATTCTGCAAGATGAAAAATCCCTGGAAAACCTGCAAAATCAGAATTTTCAAATCCTTTAAAAAAGAGTAAAAAATCTTTTAAGATAGTATCTGAAATTCTCCAAAGAATAATTTTAGTAAAGGTTTGAAGGCATAATATTTCTGTATGCTTCAAAGCGTGGTCCAATTTTCAAATGGTGATAGGTAGAAATAAAAGTCACCAGTAAGCCATGACATGACTGGTTCTCAAAAAGTTTCTTCTGTCTTTTGTGGCTGTTATGGCCCCACCATTGACACAATCTGCAGTTTAATTTCCTTATAATCCGTCTGAGCCCCACCTGTATTGAGCAAACCCATGGAAACTCAGTTAGTCAAGGAATATTTGGTAAGATCATCATCACACAACTGAATACATTGTTAGAGAATTTTCTAGGATTCTACAAGAATTCACTATCAAGAGTTTAAATACTAAAATTACTGTACAAGGAACTACTGTACATCATATCTGAAACTGTACAAGAAGCATCTTATAGCTATTAGGCAGTGTTAATGAGTGTATTCATTAAATATTATCTTCACACAGTTGCTTTTTTTCAAACTTAAAAAAGTACTCTGTGATTGATTCTTTCCACACTGTCATAAGGTGTTGACAACAGCTCAGCATTACCTAGACCTCACTTATTTTGTTCAGAGGATACTCTCTTACCTTTTGTACACAGTTTATTTAATCATGTTTTAATTTACCTGGAAAGGAAAGATTGCAAACTGATTAAGCCACTTGGCACATCCTAATTACACAACAGGTTTCACTGCTGTTGGATCTGCTGTGCTGTAAAGCAGAAGTGTAGAATACAGCTGCCTATTAATTGGATATCCTAGCAGGAAGTTCTCTACACCTGTTCTCTGTAGCATTTACTAGTTTCCACATGGTTTATAACAGTATTATGAGGAATTGTATTTGATGCTGTAAACCCCTCGGAAACCAACATTTCTGGTTGTTCTGGGGATTGCTTTTTCTACCTGTCTGATTTCAGTATAGTTACAACTCATTTTGCATGAGAAGTGAGTCTTGGTGCATGAGAGTTTCTGACGAGGATTCTTTGATCTCAGACATTTATTCCATCTTTTAATCCCATTGTGTCTTAGTTTGTTTAGTTTGTTGGCTTGACAGCAGAATTTGCATGCCTCCCCATAATTTCTCGAATCAGTGAGATTTCATGCTATTGGTTCCGTTTGAACAAGCCAGCACTCATACAAGACATTCAATTCCAAATTGTGGTTTTAGCCAAAGTCATTCCTTTGTAAGATACTTACTAAATTGGCAGCTCTAGCAATGCATAATTAGTGCACCACTTCATTGGCCTTTGTAGAACAGCAGGTTGGAGTAGTTTACTGACAGCATAAGCAACTGATTATTTGATAATTCATTTTGGAGATTGTGGAAAACGGAAAAGATTCATCATGTAATTGCAGGAGTTAATTGAGGTGAGGAATGTAAAAGGCTCAGGTTGCTTCTAATCAAGAGGAATTCTTCCAGGGAGACATAATTGTTTGAGGACAAAAAGAAAAATGGTTAAAATTAGGAAAATATTTAATAGAATTCTAGTTATTCTTTGTCTGAAATATTCTACCCCAATACATGTTGGGAATAAACACTATAAAGAAACTTTAGGACCATAAAGTGACTTTTTGCCATATAAGTACAGGAAAGCTTTGTCTAAAATACAAAAATATTTCCAATACAACATATTCACAATTACCTGCTATTGTTTAGAAAATTGCACAAGTGACTGTGCAGGAGAGACCATGAGGAGTTAGCTGGAAAGGAGGCTTAGCTAAGAGTGAAGTCAAACAAATTTCCTGCATCTGTGTTTTCTATGGAAGGTGTTATTCAGAGGGCATTTCCTATGGGGAAGCAGACATTGGCCTTAAGAGAGACTGCAGTCTCTCAGGAGGAAGTTAAGAAGCAACTTGAGAAAGACAAATGCAGTGAATTACCAGGAGCAGATGGTATTAATCTGAGGAGCCTGAAAGAAATAAACTGTGAAATAGCAGAGATAGTGATGAGGTCTTTCCATGTACTGTGATTGTTACTGGGTGCTTCAAAGTCATTAGGTACAATTAATTTGAATTTTTTTTTTTTCCTCATCACAGGAGGCTTTGTTCCAGAATCTACTGCCTGGATGAGGTTCCTTACAGTTTCTAGACGGGGAGGTTCACTAGGGCACAGGATGTAAGGAAGGCTAATTCACTTAGCTTAGACCAGTATGGCTGTTTCAGAGGGAAACCATCAGATCCTAAACTTGCAGGCAGACAAAGGAAATGGGGAAAAACTGATTCCCAAATTAAGTCATGGGAAAAAATTTTCAGTAAATGACTGTTTGCTAGTGTCAAGATGTTGGTAGTGAATAGGGAGTTGAATGAATCTGTAGAAGATATGCAATTGTGGGAACTAAAAAACTGTACAGATATGGAAAATATTCTAGGCAGATTTGCATACATATAAGTGGGCTGAGAAACAAAATGTCAGAGAAGGTAAAATCAAATAAGTAATGGCTGAGGAGTAGATCCAATATAAATATCTCCTTATAGAGCAATAGCTGGTGAATTCATAAAAGGCTCCATGCAGGAAAAATGCAAAATGTCAGGGAAGGCTAAAAAATCCATCTGTGGAGAGGAAACTTGCAGCAACTTTTTTTGAGGAACTCATTAGGTGAGCAACACGTGCTGCTATGCAGCAAATGAGAATTGGAAAGGCAATGGGTGATTCTGACAGCTGTTCACACAGAGGTTCTCTTTAAGCAGGAAAGCCATAGGAGTGAAAAGTCTCAGAAACCATTTTCACTGAATCAAAACAGAGGCAAAATACTGATAAATGTTGTGTTTCTCTATTATATCAATGTGGATGTTGTCTCCAAATGTTCAGCTGTGACACTAAAAGGAATCCTCCTTTTATGACTGTACTTTTGTTGTGCATGTCTTTTAATGACTTGTGGGAGTTTCTTTTCTATTTTAAGAGCATAAATGAAGAGGAAAAAGGAGTGTGGCTACTGAGACAATAATGGAATTAATCAAGGTGTGGTAAATTTTAAAAAGTAGAATCCACGAGGTCTGCTTTCCTCTGAGGTGTGTTCCTAATTCACATGTCATAGCCAAGAAACGTAAGAGATGGAGAATGTGCTCGGAAACAGAAATGCAAACTCAGCAGACCCATTTTATAACCTTCATTTTTGGATCTAATATATACAAATATGAAAGTCCAGAAAATGGGGGGGAAATATGAAGAATCCCTGGCTTCACAGGTGCAAGCAAATTTCAAAGAGGTAAGAGAAACCTGCTAGAAAAGCTTTATTGCCTAGGTCAGTTTATGGAGTGTATACGGTTCAAAAAGATGGATGAAAAAGTGAAGTTAGACAGGTAGATTATAATGGATGATGTGATAGAAAATGACAATGTAAAAATACCAGCATGGACAAAGATTGAATCAAGTTTATGTCAAAAAAGGGTATTTTTTGGGTTCTATTAGAACCCTATTAGGCATCCTTTAAGCAGTCCCACAGTCTTCACTGCTTTCAGTGAAAGCTGACAAAAATGGCACAAGTCCTTTCAGTTTGACTTGTCTTGCCATGCCATTCTCATTTTCTCCTAGAGCAGCTCCCCACTAGCTTTACTGAGAAGTTTCTTGCTGGTTACCCCTTTGAGACCATTTGGTATGCTGCTGGCCATAGAAGTCTTAATCTTTGATAGAACCCCTTGGCTATCTGCTTGCAGGGTCTGTTTCTTACGTTCCTCAGTTTCTGAGCTTTTCAAAGCCATCCTTGTTTGCCTGCCACCTGGCACAGCAGGATGCCACCTGTGGCTTTTAGGTGTAAGGATCTCTGTTTGTTCAGAAATGCTTGTAACCTGTGTATGCTCCTCCAGAAAATCCCACACTGGGAGTTTCTGGTCTCCATTCCTGTGTGCAGTCCAACAGCATACCACAAAACTGAGAGGAAAAAAAGAATGTGATGATAGGTACTTCCTTGTGGCTTTAGAGATGACGTGCAACCAACAATGTGAACAGCTTAATTTCTTGAGTTCCTGAAACCTTTATCACAAAGCTAGAGATTGTGAAACATCTGAAATGCTGCATCCTGTTCCTTTTAATGAGACTTGCTAAATCATTTTGGGCCATATCCAACCATAGAAGCTTTCCTGCTTTCCTTCTTGAAGTTCTGCAATTGTTGCTCTGACTGATTTATCTATTTTGTTCTATTTTAGCATAATTTCCAAAAGAAAAACCCCTATAAAACCGCATTTTTGTGAGGTCATCATCTTCTGCAAGAGATTGATTGAATGCATCTGATTGGATTTTGTTATGCAGTTTTGCCTTATTAGTGGATTTAAAGCATCCTTTGAACCAACAGCTGTGAGGTTAGGGAAAGGAGGAAATAGAGCCATAGTTCTCTTGCTCCAATGGGACTGTAGAGACAGCTTGCTGAGTCAACCAGCAGGATGCTCAGTGCTTTAACTAGCCCAACTTGCTTACGGTTGTTATGATCTGATTTATTGAGAGATGCCTCTGCCTGAATTAAGGTGCAAATGAGACCATATGCCAAAGTCAGTACTATGGATTTTACTTAACAATAAATGTGAGCTAGAGAGAGAGAAATAGGAAAGAGGGAAGGGGGAAAGAGAGGGAAAGAGAGATAGGCAGAAGATATTTACCACCCATGGATGCCACGGGGTACCATTGGTCCTTTTTCAGCCTGGTCTTCTGAGTGATGGGGATCTTAAGGCTGTTCAAACTTTTCACTATTTATACATCTTAGCAAACAAAGGAATTAATGCTCATTGGCTACTCAGTTCTCTCATTCTATTGATTAAATTATCCCCTTGCTTCCAATGCTAATTACTCTGCATACTCAGTCTTTCTCTTCTTTTGAGTTAGTGGGTTTCTCGAGTTGGTGGGTTGTGAGTAATCTCCTCCTACGGGAATTAACTTTTGCCTAGTTGGGGCTGATTTCAGCACAGGTGGCTTTCAAATTAGCTGAGCTGGATTTTCTTGTTGATTCTTTTCACCCATTATCACCCCAGTTTATTTCCTTCTTCTTATGCTGGGGCTGAGCAAAGAAGATGAGAGCAGAAGTAGAAAAACTAGTGTGGTTCAGGAGAGAGGGTGGTTCGCCCCCAGCATCCTTTGCGGCACTTATGCAAATGTTACCAGAAAGTTTTCTTCTCCCTGTTCTGTAATTGGTTAGCAAATCCCTGCAATAATTTACGTATTCCTAATCCCTTGTTCCTATTGGGCCCTCACTCTCAGACTCCGCCCCCATCCTGCATTATATAAATTGTGTTCGCCCTTGGCCCTTTGGCGCATCCCTTCGTGCTGTAAATGTCTTCACCTCTTTGTTATTTTCACTGTAATAAACCTCCTTTATTTCTCATGTCACCAAATTGTGCCTGTCTCTTGTTTTGCCACCATGATCAGGATCTTCTCATTGATGTCCTGAGGTTGTCCAGGGGTTTGTCCATCCGGGCTGGACCCTGTGTGGCCACATTTTTCTGCCTGAGATAACACTTGGACAAAAGTGTCACCTTTAGCTTATCTCAAATTCCCATCAGATGGTTTAATTTACAATTCAAGTTTCAGGAATCCACAGAGGCATATTCAAGGGGTGGTTCAGTGATCACAGATGAGCAGTTACTCCTTTGCCCAGTTTGCTGCAGTGGGCAGACTCCTTCAGTGGCTGTAGAGGCCCTCTGTCCCATAACTTGGGGTGATCTTTTCACAGTTTGCCACTCTGGGAAGTTTTGTCTGGCTGCATTACCGAGGATGTGCTAACCAGACCTCCTCAGGCCTGGAGTGAGCTCGTTCTGAGCTTATCTCAGATCAAAGTCCTTCTGTGATCTTAAAAGTGTTTGAGAAGGGCAATTGTGATCTCCTTAGAATAGCCCCACTCTCGAGATGCACAGCTTCTCTCCAGACACATGCTATATCTGCAGGGAGAGGGAGACCTAAGTATTGCTAGGAGAAATCTCTTCAGTTGGGGTATTTATTTCCCTGGGGAAGCTTGACTGCTTGTATTTTCTGTGCTTGCATTCTACCTTGAGCAGCAGCTCAACAAGTCATGAACTCACTCATATCCCCTTGTATGGCAATGAAGATTGGTTAACTGTTAACTATTTCAAGGTTAGTGAAGTAAGTTTGGGAACAAGTTTTGTGGTTGACATTGCTCAGAAATTGTAAAATTTTAATTTGATTCGTAGTGTCAGAAACCTGTAGATTTTTAGGTTAATCTCCATGTGTCTGGTTGCCTTATCTGGACATTTTAATTAAGTTCAAATGCAGATGTTAGGCTGGATGTTCTTTTGCCTGGTTATCATCATGAAGTTAACATAATTCAGGGATCTGTTAGGGATGTGAAAGGCAGCTCCTTCTGAAGTGAATGGGGATATTTCCAGAAGGAACATTTCTTAGGTGGAAGTTAAAGCTGCCTCTTCTAAACACAGACAAAAATAATCAGTTTAACCTGAGTATGTACTATCATGTGGTCAAGCTTTAGGTGAGAGCAGATTTATACAGAGAAATTGAAAGGAAATGGCAGAGGCTGTCTCTTGCTGGATTCTGTGACCGTAAGTGGTCACACAATGGAGAACTGCTAGGTCTAATCTCTGGTCTTTTCTCCATTCTTGAAAAGTATTCTATCATTTTATAGAATATAATTTTTCAGGGTACTTTCCTGTATCTTTTAGATGTTGATTATTTTTCCCTTTGTTACAAAAGATGTACAGAAAAACAGAAATCCTATTCTAAGGAGTTTAAATGCCTCAGAGAATTGTATTTTGTACAAATGTAAAAAGCTGAAACTCATATATTAGTTGCTAGAAAACAAGGTGTTTGAAAGGTTAAGATGGATACACGTTTTACATCTACAAATACTATAAGATACATCTGTGAGAAAGAACAGGGAGGTGTACTTTAGACATAAGGAAAGAAACATAAAGGGGAAAGGAACAGAGTGAAAAACTATAGCTACTGAGAGAACTTTTGACAGACAATTCAGGTGAGAAGTAATCTCCTCAGAAAAACATCCTCTGAACAAATAAAACCAGGGCAGACAAATTCAAAATCCTGTGCTGAGATAAAATGGCTATAATTGTATTGGTTTTCTTGTTTATTTTCTTGTAGCTCTTGGAACAGGTTTTGTTAGGGAGCATTAACCAGTTCTGGTTGAGACTCAGCATTGCACTGGCAGTGCTACTCTGCAGCACAAAAGGGAGGATGGGGATAGGACGCCTGTGGGAGGATGGCAACACTTCCTTCTCTGAGCTGGGCAGGGCTCTGTGGTTCTGACTATAAGCAATGCAGACTGAGAGAAAAGCCAGCATTGAGAAAGGAGTTGTGAGAGTGGAGATGTTCACAGGTCCCTGCACCAGCTGCAGAGATGGTCTCGGAGCCCTTAGGCAGCTCATCTGAAAAATTCCTGGCCAGTTTTCTTCCATGTGTTGGTCACACAGCTGTTGGGAAGCCTGTATCCTGCTCCTGTAGGAGCACTTGGGATGTCCTGGCAGTGTAAGCAAGCAGTGGTGGGAAAGGCAGGCTGTTCAGGAGTGCTGCTTTCCTTGGAGCAGGGCTTGGTTTTCAAACCGAGAGCATAGAAGCAGCTACAGCCCCTGCCAACAGCCCTGCACAGCACAGCCAGCAGCCACAGCCCTTGCCAGCTGTTTGTCACTGATCTGGCAGCTGGCTTTGTGCCTGCCCAGCCTGCCCTGCCTCCAGCCAGCTGGCCCTGCCAAGGACAGGGAGCTGGGAGAGGCTGGCTGGGAGCAGAGCAGTGGACATGTCCCACAATGGGCAGAAATGGAAGGATGGTCAGGAGGCAGCAGGGGGTCTTGAGCAGAGTCTGTGCAAAAAGAATGACAAAAACAATATAAAAAAATAGGACAAGAATAGGAGTATTGAAATATAAGTTTGTCTCCGTTTATTTTTGTCATTGCTATTGAGTAAAATCTTTTTGTGCTTGTGGAGGAAAGAGTTGGAGATCTCTAAGACACAGCTCTGTACAGAGGGGTTTGTGCATGGGGCTAATGTGGACAAAGGGATGTCATCTGCTGGAATGTGTTATGTGTAGTAGGAATGACAATTGGTCACATCTTCTGAAAATAATTTTGGAGAAGGAGATCTAACTTATGCACTTAGGTACCATGATGCAATGCCACTCAGTGTGGTATCTGTGCACTTTTCAGCTGTCTTCATCTTCTGGGACTGAGACATTCACAAATAAAGTGAGACAAGTGGAAGTTGGAGAGGTTTTGCTAGGGTAGACTTTCCAAAATTAGATTCTTCCCCTGCCTCACAGCTCACCCCACCCCCGTGCATTTTTGTAGCGTTTTCACTCTAAATTTAAACGTGCACTAGAGAAAAGAAGCAATGAGATCTCAGGGTCAAAGGGTGAACTCTGCTTGTTGCAACATCTGTTCTTGCTTGCACAGGGACTTTACATGGATGTAAGGAAGAGAAATCAAAAGAAACACTTAAAAAATGATCATGAAATTCTGGAGAAAATAATTTCTTGTTCCTGCCAATTTTCCCCTCCCTCTGCCCTTGCTCTTTTGGAAATCCTCAGTCACATTTTTGACTGAAGTGTAAGAAGTGGATTTGAGGAGACTGTGACTAAATGCAAATTGGCAAAAGAGGGGAAAAGGGATTTTAGCAAAAGAAAAAGAGTTCCCATTTTTAATAGGAAAAAATCAAGCTTCCCTCTTCAGAGGATTTCATAATGCATCCAACTGAGGAGATGGCATATGGTTTACATAATGAGTTGCAGCTTTATTAATATGGAAAGCAAAATAAATGAGCCAGATGCCTTTTTATTTTTTTTTTTTTATGGCTCTAGGTGGAGTTAGGCCTGATACTAGGCTCTTTGATTTTCATGTTCAGCCTGTGTCTTGGCACTCAACCCTCTGAACTCTCTGCCCAGGTGCTGGACTGATGCAACAGGGAAGCCTTCTATACTAACATCTCCAGCTCATTCACTGGTTACTGAATTTCAGAGCCCAATTTAGCCCAAAACAGTGAATTCTAGAGTAAAGGCAGAACTGGTCTGCAAGATAGTTGAAAAACCCATGACCTTGTCTCCGGGAAAGCTAAGTTTAATGAAGAGAGAAGTTCAGCATAGTAGTCAGTGTTTAGATGGCAAAATAGAGAGTTATCTGCAATGTGATTGCCAGGAGAAAATTCAGCAAATGACTAGCTGATATGACAGTCACTGTCAGGTGTCTTGTCATCCAACACTTGCCCGTTATAAAGCTGGTTAAAGGGCAGGACACAGATTTGCAGTTCTCTTTCAGGAAGGGATGCAAGATAAGATGGTTTTATCACCTTTTCAGGTATTAAAACCCGTGTTCTTCACCCAGAATGGAATTGATTTTCCTACTTAAATTCAGTTTGCATCTTCACTTTCTATCATAGACTCAGACTTAGCTGTTGACTTCACTGGGAATAGACTGACCTGTTTAAATACTTGTTTCTACTACAAATTTCTGCTTTGCTTTTGAAGTGTGCCATCTTCGTATGCATCCATGCTAGAGCTTTATCTCAAGTATTTGATGCTTCAATTCAGACTCTTTGTCTCAGCTCAGTCTATGAGCTATGCTACAATGAGCAGAAGATTTGTCTTTTGCCAGATCAACCCCTCTCTGCGTTAATCTTGTGATTGTTGTTATTATAATTTTTTTTCACAACTGAAGATTTTAGTTCATTAAAAAGAAATTCCAGTGAGACTCTTTGGCAGTTACCTCCAACAAAGCTGAATAGGAAAGAAAAATGTAGGATAAGTCCATTGTGCCTCATTTGTTAACTGTTTGATGTCATTAAACTATGTTGTGCACATCCACGGTTCACTCAGTTTATTACAGTATTCCCCAGCCAAACCTCTCACTGTCCTTTCTGAATGCCAGGCTTTGCAGTTGTATGATTTGGCTTTTTGGTGTGCAAATATTATGCTAAAAACATCCATCCAGTGAAGTCAGAAATAGCAGTGCACTGATTTCCTCGGTTCTGCCTCACAAAAATCTGCACAGTCCATTAACAAAGTGCACACCATATTTCCATGTTGTGTGGTCCAAATAATGTTTGCTCCATTAGCCCCTCTGGAAGAAATCAGTAGCAAGAGTTTAATTTAAATAACACTAAATATGTGTGGAAAGAAATGAAAACAATTGCATATATTTTCATGTAAGTGAATACTGCCCTTGCTAATGGTAACAAATCCCTTCTCATATGGTGTTTCCAGTGAAGTTTCACAGCTTCAAATCTCTGCTGAGGACCTATCTGGAAAGCCACAGGCTGTGAGGTTTCAATAGAGGCAGAATGCGTCTTTTGTACTGAACAGCCCAAGTAGTTATAACTGGAGATACTTCTACACAGAGAACAGCAGATTAGGGGGGTTCATAGGATCATAGAATGTCTTGAGTTGGAAGGGACCCATAAGGATCATCGAGTCCAACTTCCTGATCTCTAGCAGGAAGACAAAACCATATAACAAAAAACGTTATCCAGGCATTCCTTTAATTGTCACTGCTGCTGCGACAGCTTCCTTGGGAAGTCTGCTCCTAGCGACTGACTGACCCCCCTCTCAGTGAAGAACCATTTCTTATGTCCAGTCTGAATTTCCTCTGACTTCATTGCCTTTCCTCATGTCCTATCACTGGTCACCACAGAGGTGAGATCAGCACCTTCCCCTCCTCTGCCCCCCTTGAGAAAGCTGTAGACTGTGATGAGGTCACTACTCGACAACGTGGTCACCCCTCAGCCTTCTCTCATCCCAGCTGAACCAAGCAAGTGATGTCAGCTGTTCCTCATAAGTCCTGCCCTCAAGGCCTTTCCCCGTCTTGGTCACCCTCCCTTGGACACACTCTGATAGTTTGACACCCTTCTTATGCTGTGGCACCCAAAATGACAGACAGTTCTCAAGCTGAGACCACATCAGCAAGGAGCAGAGCTGAAAAATCAACTCCCTTGGGCAGCTGACATTGCTGTGCTTGATGCATCCAGGGTATGGTTGGTCCTCTTGGCTGCCCAGTTTGGTTTGCCACTTTTCAGACTGGTATTGGCTGCTGTGCTACCATGGACTAAGCAGTTTTCAAACTACAATTGCTTTCTTGTCTTGTCCTGGAGCAAAAGCAAGGTAGGAAACAAAAAAATACATCACTGAAGAGCTGTTCCTGCATCCTCAAATGCCTGGGCTAAAGCGCTTGAGTGTAATTTCCCTAGTGAAATTTTAACAATCATGAACCAATGGGCATAACTCGGAATGAACCAAACACACATATCTGTGCAAATGCACACAGCTACAGACAAAAATCTCATCACTAATTGTGCATTATCGTGAGGAAGAGAGAAAGTGGCACTGGGTAAGGCCACCTATTTGTAATGCTGAAGGTGGGAAGGGGGCTTGTACCTGCTGTGATCATGCTGCTCTGTGCAAGGCCTCTGTGCTCAACACAGCAGCACCCATCTTAGCTGCGAGCTTGTGTGTTTGGCTGCTCAAATACACAGGACCTGAACATTCAGCTTTGTGTATGCTGAGATGGGGAACTAAATATTTTCAGTCCTGTTTCTTGCACCTCCTGAGATGTCCACATCATGGGCAGCAGAGAAGAGTGTACAGCATTTTCCTTTAGAGTATCTTCTCAATGGCTGTAAGACTTTCTTCTTTTCTGTTATGATTTTCATTTTTTTCTTCTTGAGAAATTGAAAAACTGTCTTTCCCCAGGTCACTGTTCTGGTTTAATCTTCCCTTGTCTGTACTGCCAAGATAAGCTCCATTTCAGAATGGATCACCATAAATCTTGTATTTTTAAGCATATTGACAGAAATAGAAAAGACTATCTGAAGCATCAGAGAGATCTTGCAATCCCTTTTTCCTTCCCTTTTTCTTGATCTCAATGCATATTCCTCTCCTTGCTTGATCTGCTCATCTCTGTCTATTGCGCTATAATAATCTCTTGTATGAAGAAATCTTGAGATGTGAAGAGAGATAATAAATATATTCCATGGTTCACTGCTGCTCTTCAAATGATTTCTGTAACTTAGATAAAGTGGTGTGATTATCCTTTCCCTGTAACTCACCCTTTTCAAGCCCCTGATACCTGTGTTATCCAGGTTGCAAAATGGCTGAAGTATATGACAAGGAAAAATATATGATTGTCAGTGTCTTAATTGATGCAGGGTAAAACATGGAGAAATGGAAGGGAGAGATGAAATTTTGGAATAAGGAGTTGATATTTGCAATCTTTTTCACTTGCAATGTTTTCTTAATGTAAAACAGAGACAACAAATTTGAGTTTTTATTGATCTTTCTCTATAAAACCAGCCTGTTTAACTTCTCCATTCATAAAACTAATCTTGGAGTCAAATTTAAAATTGGGAAGACCAATGTGTGAAACTTCAAAGTGATTTCCTGCAAAAGTGTCTAAAAATTAATTCTACTTGCTGGTATATTCATTCAGTTGTTTACCGTGCTGTTCAGTACTAAGTGTGGATGGGCACACTAGTGCAGGACTCCAAGTTTCAAGACCCTTGACAGCTTTCGCCCAAGGAGAACTACTGAAAAATTGTCCCAGACTGCTGCTAAACAGAAAACCTTGCTGGATGGACCTTTTAAATGTGTTTAGGTGCTATGAATTAAAAACAGCTTTCACTAGCTGAACAGACTTGATTTTAGCAAAATCTTAGTTCAGCACTGGGATGTTTCTTACACAGAAAACAACAGAATTGGTAAGTTTCATCAGCTGTACCTTGGTGGGATTTTCAGTATTTTCCACCTACTTTTTAGGCCAGCAATGCTCCATTCTGTGTGACCTTTTGTGGTGATTAACAATTGAAAGTAAATTGATAATGAGAACTGAAAGGACAAAATGAGAGTTGACAGTTGTTGGAGCCTGAGACATGGGTTAAAAAAGGGTGTGATGGGTAATATTCAAACAGCAGCTTTTGTGTTGGTGTAGTAGAAGAAAGTGAAATCTGTGTATGACACCTTGCAGAAGCCACACAGAGGAGTAATTCACATCCTGAGCTCCGTGGGCTGCCTGCAAGCTTTGGAGCCAGAGCTAACCTGAAGCTCAAGGCTACACGGCTGCTGCAATGGCTGAGTGAGATCCATCATGACCTCAGGTGTCAACAGCTGCACAGAGAGCAGCACTGAGAAATGCACCATGACAGCTCTTTTAGTACCATCCCTGTCGATATGATCAGGCCTAATGGACTGATCTCACAAGAAATGTCTGCGGGGTGGAGCCCCTGAAGCACCTCCCAGTGCTGTAGGTAGAAGTCAGGAACCTCTTCAGGTGCAGTTTGAGGTTTGAGCCGCCCTGAGAACCAAGCAAAGAAATGTACTCACATGGGACTTGCATGTTGGTTTGTGTGGTCTAAACATAATGTGAAGATCTTGTGCACAAGCTGTAGTTCTCCCATCACTTCCCTTAATTCCCTTTGTCACATCCTCTGAGCTTCCCACTGGGCGCCCTGGGCATGGTTTTTCTAAAATAATGTTTATTTTGTCTCTCCTGTTCTGCTACTAAAGCTATAATTTTTTGTCATTAAATGTATTTAATTTTCCCATGACCCCCAAATAAGCTGGTTCCATTTTAGGCATTTACTCTGGTTGTCACAGGTTGTCTTATATTGAGGTAACCTCTATGTGTCTCCAGTTTCAGATTCAAGTAGAACCTAGGTACTCAAGGTCCCCCCTAAACTTTCTTTCTTCCAGGCTAAACAGCCCCAGCTCCCTCAGCTGCTCCTCAAAGGAGCTCTAGACCCTTCACCAGCTTAGTTGCCCAATGAATATTGCTCTTGTCTGGCACCCTTTCTCTTTTGGGAGCTTGCAGGATCACAGAGCAGCTTCCCTGTGAATTCAGCAAGCAGTTTCCTTGGCACCCCTGTTAAAAAGTGTGGAATTAACACCTCTTACTTCTAGCATGGTAGGGACTTCACTTTTGCAAGTCAGGAATAGCGCAATATTTGCTTTGAACCCTGTGCTGCCAGTCTTCTAACTGCGATTTCAGAGGCTTGAAAGTGTGAAACCGTACACGATAAAATACTAAGCCTGGCAGCATCCTGCACTTCTGCTACATGTAATGGGAAGGACCTTCCCATTTGCTTAGTAAAAAAAATTTCCCTGTGTAAAAAGAATATTTTTAGCAGCATTTTATCTGTATATGTTGGAAGTGGTTCACATATATCACTTCTGTCATGTAGTGATTGGATCTGTGGCTGTATCTATGACCAAATATTGAGATATAATGAACAACGTAATATGGAAAATATGTTTGAGCCATTAAATAAAATTGAGAACTGGATCACACAGCAGAAGTCTGTGTTCTGTGTTTGCCTAGAGCAAACAAGCAGGAAAGGGAAAGCATTCATGTGGAATGTGGATGAAAATAATTCAACAAGGGTTACTGTAAATACTGTAGAAAGTCTCTGGTGAAAGTGGATTAAGTTCCTATTACAGAGAGATTCTAAGTGCTGCAACACATAAAAGACATAAAATAAAGAGAAGCAATAAAATAGTTTGACTTAATAGCATTGAGTATATGTTAAGGAAAAAAGTATGTCTGTGTTTTGTACCACAAGTACCTTCAACGGCTTTTAGGGAAGATACAGAAGCTATTTCCATTCTTCTTTCAGGAGTGGCAAAAGTTCTTTGCAAATTAGGCTATGCAGGTTCTTTCAAGCAGAAAAGCATGTATTTTTCAAGAATAGGTTATTTTCAAGAATAGATAGACATTTATTTGTTTCCAGGTTCCACAAAGCAAATTTTTAATATTTTTAAAAATTCCCGTTCCTTGCATAAATATAAAGATTTCTGTATGTTTAATATTTCCAAATATCACTGGGGAAATCAATATTAAGAAAATAATGCTCGTTTTACTTTTCATTGTTTAATAAAAACTGCATAAAATGCCTTTTGAGTACAAAAAATTTCCTCAAGGTGTTTTGGTGTTTTTTGTTGTTGTGGGGTTTTGGGAGGATTTTTTGTGGGTTTGGTTGAGTTGGGTTTTTTTGCTTTTCGGTTTTTGTGTTTTTTGAAACCATTAAGTTCATTACAGTACCTCTAACTACTTCATGTTCACAAAGGAACTGGCTTACAGTCTAATACATGCTTTTGGTAGAGAAATATTAGAATTGAATAGAATGACCAGATTCTTCCTTTGAAGACTTAGAGATGCTGATTGCTACATAGGACTGGAGATGTTCTTTATTTTTAGGAGAAAAGAAGCACTTAATTATGGAAGGATTCCAGATGCATTTTGGAAGTGGTTTTTTGTGTATCTGCTCCCTGTTATGGCCAACTAACTGTGAAAATCCATCTAACTGATGTAACATGAGATGCAGAATACTTCCAAAGGACATACAAATGCTAGTTAGTGAGATGCATGCTCTGCATCCCAGGCCACTGGTGTGAGTAAGTCAGCTATGGCTGACCACAGCATCTGCTATGTGTGAGCAAAATCAAATCTTGCATGTAATTCTATTTTCTTAACCCTGAAAATTGTGAACTCTTCTCCGTACACTTTTTCTTCTTTGCTTATTTGCTCTTTGTTCGTCTACATGTAATTTAAAAGTGAAAACATTTTACTTACAGCCTGTCCATTTACTCAGCTGTACCTATTTAATCAATTTAAATTGGAGGGAGAATTTACCAAATTTCAAAAATAAATTCAAGACCAGTGCAGAGTATTGCGTAAATAAAGGTCTAGTTTAATTTTTGCTTCTTTAAAAAAAAATGTGTGAGAAAAAAATTTTACTGAGAAAAAGAAGAAAGAATAGGGAACGTGGTGACTCTTTACTTGGATTCTTCATCTTCTAAGGCCACAACAAAATTAACAAGCCCTGAAACAAAACTGAGAGTTTATATTAATGGCTTCTGGCAAACCGTCAACTGATATTAACTTTATCATTCAGCACAATGTCAGTTAGAAAAAGCTTCAGGATAGGGCATTTGAATGTTAGAATCCTGATTAACAGATTAAATGAATTCCACTTTATCCTTCAGCCCAGTACTGTGGGCTAGGATACCTGACTTACTAATCTTCTCTGACTTTAGGGTAAGTATCACTGACTGCAGCTTGGACTCAGACCTTCATAAGACAGCTGAAGACAGCATGGCAGATAGATTAGCTGCTGTTTTCTAGCAACAATTTTGTTATTTTGGCTTTGGCTGGCCTGTTTAGATCTCATTAATGCTAATACTAGAATAGGCTCATGATACACTATCCTAATTTATGTTTCATGTGGACTGAATTTTCTTGGAAGCAGAGGTTGTTAAATATTTATATTATGTTAGCATTTAATGTCACTAAGCTCCATGGGCCTGTCTTGCTATCTCTTGTAAAAATATTTAGTTCATGCAATCCTTCTCCTAAGGTGCTGCTGTATTTTATCAACAGCAGGAAGCAATATGATTTCAAGTCCTGGCCAATGACTTCCTTGTTAGTATATACCCAGTCCCATTTTTGAATCTGAAAATTTTAGAGTTTGCCAAAATACCAGCAAGTTTTGTTAATTCCATTGTTAAGCAGACATTGTTTCATAACTAACATTGCAAGGAGGTTTGCAGTTTTCTCAGGGATGTTTTTACAGCAGCCACTTCCAAATTTCAGATCCCTTAGGGTTTCAGATGTACTTAGAATTCAGATGCAAAGCAGAGGTTTTCATGCAGGTGTGTGAACAGCTGGGTGCAAAAAGCAAAACACCATTTTCACAATCAGTTTTGGCTTATACTTGGAACAGGAGCATGGAAATAATAATGCATGGAAATATTCTGAGGTCAAAGCATCATTCTCAAATGTCCTTTCTTTAGATAGATGAGGTTATTCCTAACAGCTTCATTTCTGTAAAGAATTACCACAGCATTGAGACAGATACTATTGTGGCAGGACATCTGGAAGAGAAAATTCATCTTGGTATAAATTTCAAGATGAGATTCCTCATACCACCTTTAACTGTCTCTCCTTATTGAGTTAATCACTCTGAACTCTTTTTATAGACAAAACAGAGAAACAAGCATTTTAAACCAGCAGATATCTATGTTAAGTGTTTGCTTTAGAACAAGAGGAATTGTGGTCTTGAAACTCTTGCTTATCTCCTTTGTCAGTAAAGGGAACTGAGGACAATTATCTCTGCTGTGGATGTGGCATCTGAGTTGTGCAAACTGAGTCATACCTGAGCACTTTCTGCTTCTTGGCCTATTGTCTATTCCTGAGGACAAATAGGTCATACCATGTTCTTCCCATTCACCTCCTGTTTCTTGATTGATCTGCTGCTAAAAACAGATGTTTGAAGATATTAAACAGGTATTTCCCACCATTCAGATTTGTCTCTTGCATGTCTGGTAAATGAGATCTGCATTTTCATCAGTGACAAAAACTGTTTTTGCTGGTTGCTGTAAAGTTTCTCCAATATGGGCCTGAAATGCTGGTCCTATTTAAGGCTATTTCTTCCCCTCCCTTTTCAAGGAGGATAGAATGTGTTAGTGAGGCCATGATAGTTGATTAAGGTCCATTATCAGGATGCTCACTTTATTCCTGTTAAGCCTCTTGTGGATGTGTGGTTCCAGCTTATCGTGTAACTTGAAAGGAGTCACATTGTGCTCTTTTCACCTTAGGACCATTCTACATTAAAACATAATAGTTGTGAATGTAAGAAATGTATATTTCTTGCCAGCCATGTTCCAGTCCTGTAGAACACTGAAATGCCTTTTAAAAATTTTTGCCGATACAGAAAATTATTGCAAAACTGTGCTTCTACAGCACCTCCTACCTAAGAATGCCAGAACTCTTCACTGGGCTGAATACTTGAGAGAAAAGGAAATATCATCCCCAAAAGACAGACAATGCAGGAAAATGCTTTATGAATTGGCAGAGCTCACACAGCAGCACCATCATGGTATATCTACATTTCTCACAAGGCTCTTTTTTTTTGATGGCCACTCTTGTGCTTTAACCACATCAGCACACAGGAACACATTCTTCACTCTCTTCTGAGAATTGATTTATCACCATAAGTATGGTTTATTACACAGCCTCTTGCTGTAAATCTTGGCTGCTCTAATAGCTGATAGAAGTCTGGCACTGCGGTGAGTTCCTGCTCATTTACTCCCTGGATATCGGGTACACCGCTGATGTGAGAATGAGCTTCCTGGGAAGTCTCTCTTAATAGAGAAATGTGAGAATCAAAGAATTCAATTCTGCTGGGATTTTTCCCATTAATCAGGGTTCTGACTGGTTTCACCATTTGAATTACTCTTTGTTTCCTTCATCTTCATTTTATTGCATCCCAAATTTTACAGGAAAGCTTTAAAAAAAAATAAAAAATATATAAAAACAGAAAGCAAAGAGCCAAGCAATAACTGTGAACTACTGCCTGTGTAGAACAATTTCTTCACACAGTGACACAGAGCCAGACTGCTTTAAAAATGTGTCCAGCTTCAGGTCTACAAAGTATAATTTGTCTTAACGCAGGCAATAATCAATGCTGCATACATCTGTGAGGGGAGGAAGAGGGCTGGGGAGACACAGAATTCCACATATCTTATGAGATGATTCCTGTAGTCTCATGAATTTATTTAGAGGTTTATTTACTACAGAAATTGCTTGCCAGTGCAAGCGAGACTTACTTAATAAGCAGCCTGGTATTGCAGAGTACAGTTTTTATGTTGAAGGTGCCCCTGTACAGCAAAGTACTGTCAGTGTGGAGAAGTGACACAGTAAGGTGAAGGATGATTCTTGGAGGGTGTGTGTGAATGGAAATCATAAATGTAGCTGCAGCCCATAGAACCATGCCTGAGCCAGATGAAAATAGGCTGTTTTGGGTAAGGCTGTCCCATGTCCACCCCAGACTGAAAGCTGACTGAGCACAAAGGAAAATGGCAATGGCTTTTCCTTCTCTTCTGTTTGAAAGGACACCTCAGTAAAAAAAAGTGAGTTAATGTTCATCTCCAGGAAGATGAGGTAAAACTGTTCAGATCTAGAAAATATTTCTTCCATTAAATCTATATTTTAGGGTACTACTTCAGATTGTAGTTCAAAATGTTTCTTCTGTGTTCAGAGCTGTCTTTGGGCTTTGGGAACAGCCCTTGTTACCTTTCTCTCTCAGCATCTGCTTTCTCTGGGAACCATGAAACTGGCCATGACCTCAGTGGGTGCATGGGAGGCAGACCCTTTCTCATCATATCTGGGAAGGGACTTTGGAAAAAGTCCTGAAAGACACATTGCAATGTATGTCATAATTCAGAAGGAAAATGTGTGGTTCTTGACCTTGCAAACAGAGTTCTGTGTAACCAGGTAATGTCCATTGTCAGAGGGAAGGATTTGCAGTTTTTTACTGCAGTAAAGCTGGATCCTCTGGTAGCCAGTCTTTTCATAAGAGAAGAAGGAGGCTCTCTCTCCATGTGGAGATCTTTTACAGGTGATGAGTCTCCTGGAGGAGAATTTATTTTTCTGATCACTTCTTTAAAATAACATTCTCTTCTCTCACTGCTTTCAGCTGAGCTCACTGTGGCTTTCACTTTGGTCCTGCCTCAGCCCAGACGAACTGAACATCTTGCTCACATTAGGTTGCCCTGCAAAATAAAGGAGTGGGACAGTGTTGAGAGTGAGTTAAGAAATAGTTAAGAGAAAGAATTTAATGAGGGAGACTTACAAGTAGAAGGCTTCAGCCTTTTGAAGGGTTAAGGTCTTTCTGGGGCAGAAGTGTTTGAAAGTGGTTTTCTCAGGATAACGGCTGCATTTGTCTCTCTCTTGGAATCACTGGAGCTCCTTTGCCTATGGATGCCAACAGCAATGTTTACCTGGCTGTGAGCAAGCTTACTTCTCCACACAACATTTCTGCATAACAGTTTTGGGTTTTGTTATAAGGCAAGCCTTGTATATGAA
Organism: Polioptila caerulea; assembly: GCA_013397295.1. NCBI lineage: Eukaryota > Metazoa > Chordata > Aves > Passeriformes > Certhiidae > Polioptila > Polioptila caerulea. Next base: position 65,882 of record VYXF01012166.1, on the reverse strand, counting down.
ATAACAACTTTCAGAAATCTCAATCCCCCACAACTTCTAAAGGAAAAAAAAAAGTGAATTGGGTTAATACTAAATATAAATTGATACAGGATTTAGTATGGATTGCTAATATCCCCTCAGATTTATCTTTATTTCATGAACCATCAGGACAAAACATGAAAAAATGAACAGACTCAATGGAGATTACATCTTGAAGTGACAGTCAGGAAGTTACAGAGACTCATTCTCAATATTCTAATTTGTGGGAGCCTCATTACCTGATGTAGAATATCAGTAGTTTATTTCATTTTCTGCATTAGTTTAGTCATGCTTGTCAAGCACCACCACTGCTGGAAATGTGCAAACTTCCCAGTGTTCAGAGCTTCTACATAGAATGGTATGTGTAGCCTGAAAATCATAAATATGAAGAACAAAAGTTAACAAAGTGTGTGCAATTCTTGCCATTTTTGGTGTTCCACCCAAACGCTTGTTTGTCCTTTCCCCAGGACCATATTACATGTCCATACTACATGTGTATGTTGTGTGTGCCTTGCCCAATACCACTGAAAGTTGCTAACTCTTGACAATTTGAGGGCAGACAAAGGAGCATCTGTTGTATGTAATGGCTTTTTTTTTTTTTTAATGCCTGCTGATAATGTTGATACAAATACTTTGATCTTTAAGCAGTTTGACTTCATGGAAGAGATTCTGACCGTGTGGATGTCTAAGGAATTTCCATCAGCTCATAAATCTAAATAATTTTCAAACTCTCCTACTGGTTTTATGACCTCCTAAATTATACAATCTGAAGTATTTTTCAACTCTTCCACATTTCTGGCTAAGTCTTTGGGGATGGTGAAAGGTGAACCTATAGTGTCCTGTTTCTGTGGCGGGAAGGGCACACGCACAAATTGTAGGACTGGGCAGATGAAGATGGTTTTCACCTGCTTTTGTTCTTGTGCAGATGTTTGTCATGCGTAGTACCCATTCTCCTTTTATGCCTTTATTAAAAACCTCCTCTCCATACAGCATAAATTTTGTAGCCTACTTGAGCTTTCATTGATGTTGCAAAGGTCTTCCCATGGCAGACATGAATAAATGACCGATATTTTAATTTTTTTTTTGTAATAACTGCTGCAGTTTAGGAGAGGCTGATTGTTACCACTGGAATGTAATAAAATCCTCTTTTGAACATTTTTGACAAAGGGTGAACTCTTTCCATGCCTGAGTCTGTGCAGGTCCTGCTCAGGCATCAGATCCTGCTCAGTCTTCCTCAAACTGCTCTTGACAGTTAAAAAATGCTCTGGATTAAGGACTCCTTCACATCTCAGATCAGCACCTTACAGACACAATTTTGGGTTTCCTTTCTCTGATAAAATTGCTATATGAAAAGATGTTTCTTCCAGACTTGTCAGATTTCTGAAAATTTGTGATTTGTACAAGAAATTCCACTTTGCCAGAAATGTCTGGATTGAACAGAAGAGGAAGGAGAGGAGGAGGACCTTCATGCTCACCTCTCCTCCAATTTAGAGTTCCACGTTAGACACTGACTACTGAGTCCTTCTGGTCTCATACAGAACAAATGCGAATTTCAGCCAGATTTTCTCTGTAGAATGGCTCCAAGTAGGGCTATTTCATTGAATTGAATATCAGCAGGTTGAAATTGCTGAGGCATCTGTCAGAGAACAGTAACTATCACTGCTTTCCTTTTTCCCAAATCCTGCGTGGCCAGCAATGGCACTTTGCAGCTGGAAGGGAACAAAGGCCCATTACTTTCAGTGCACGCTCCTGATCAGATTATATATTGATAGTTTGTGCTAGGAAGAAGGGTTTATGAGTGCCTCTGGCAACTGGTGGTTTGAGCTGTGCACCTATAAATTCCAAGTTGGCAATATCAAACAAAAATTATTCTCTGGCTATAGCCTGGGGTAACAGAGAGTGGGAAAAGCCAAGCTGCACTACTAATCCATAACCACAGAAATTACGTCCATTCCAAAACAAACACTACATAAATTTTTTAAAGCTGGTCAACACAATATATATAATAAAATGTCAGTAGTGTAATTCAAACCAACCTTCGAAATTGTGATGTATTGCATTTGGTCTTTCATACAGTTCTGTATCAGAGTTAACTAAGAACAAATGTCGACAGTCATTTTTGAAGCTCATTCTGCCTAATGAATATTATCACAAACCATTCTACTTTGATGACAATACTTGTTGAATTATTACCAGACTACATCTACACCCTAATACAAATATACTAATTGTATATAATTTTTTCTCATTTAAAATGTCATAAACATTTGTGAATCTCAATATTATTCTGTTGTTCACCATGCTACAGCTGAGAGAAAACTCTAATGTTAGAGATTTGGCAGCAGTTGCATTTGAAAGTGATAAACCTATTATGTGTTTGGAATGTATCCCCCCATCTGTTGACAAAGTAAAATTATAAAAAACATTGGACCGAAATCAAATGTTTTTAATAACCAGTTTTCTTTCCCCTAACAATAAAATAAACACAATCTAAGAAATAAAATGTACAACAGTTTAGACAAGACAATTTTTACAGTTTCATGGGAGATTTTGAAATGTTCTCTGTGGAGTTTCTCAGGTATTTCAGGCAGGTGTTTGTGCTATCTGTAAGGCCCACTTGCTATAATGAATTTCATTTTGTAAGAACCTACTTAACTCACCCTGCTTAGTTAAATTATTTAGCAAATTAATTCTGCCTTCTCTCTAACTCTTTGCTGCATCTGTGCTCCATAGCTAAGGAACAGAAATTAGGATACTGCAAGAGCTGTATGATTCATTAGCCAATTGAGCTTAAAAGGCAGTTACAAAATACAGTAAATATGTGGTATTTTCAGACTTCTCGTTAGGGCATGATGCTGTATTTTCATTTTTGTCCCTTGATAAGCATCCTGTGCTTAGATAAGGGACCTGTTAGAACATGCCGAGGTTTCTCCCTTTCCACTTTTCCCTTCTTCTGCCCAGATCATAGGTCTGGCTGCAAACCTTTGCTGTGGCCACTGAACTCTCCAATGTGTTAAGAACTTCACTTAGTTTTGAATTATCAGAAATTTAACAAGCTAAAGACACATCTCTGGGTCCAAGCATGGTCCTCAAATACCAGGGAGTTTTTCTGACTATTACTGACTGGTATCTAGGAGCCACTTCTCCACCTGATTTTCAGACCTTGTTCTCACTTGCTCACCTTTTACAGAGGGCTGCTGAACTCTTTGAATACCTTCAACAGGATTTTGTTGAATTTAGCACTTATTCTGTAGCTCTCATCTTGTGATTTGAATTTGCTGTATCCAATGTAAGGGATTCTTTGTTGTAGGCAGGTTGTATGAAATCACCTTTGATCCAAATCAGGATACAGTAAAATGCAGATCCATTTATTCATTTACAGCATACAAACAGAAATCACAGTTACAGGCACTTAGGACTACAGGAGACAGAAAATCATGCTGAAACTGCCATCACCAAGATCCAGCTAGAAAACCTGTATTTACTTGACTTGAAGTAGATGCTTCCTGGATGTATTACTTTGTACACATGCAGTGCCTCAGGTTGCATACCCCAGGACAGCCCCCTCTCAGCAGAACATGCCAGGTTTTGTAGCTCCTCCCACTCCTGAGGTCTTTTGTAGTCCCCTCTTTCACTTTCCCCCTTTCTACACATTATCCTCTTCAACATTATTCTGGGGATAGCTGTAACACAGCTCTGAGAGGTGATGGTTGGACAGTGTGACTAAGCTTTAATACATCCAAAGAACTCATCTAATCAAGAATGAAGACAGTGGGGTACAAAAAAAAGGGGGAGAAGGTATCTGTTTCTACTTCCTGATTCACTTTACCTGACAGGTGGGAGAAGAAGCTGTACCTGCAGGGCAGGGGAGAGTCCAAATTTGTCAGGATCAAATGGAAAGGAAGGACTGGTTGAACAACACTGGTTTCTAATGCATTAACTTCTACAGATATGAGGTATTTCCTTCTGAGCCAGTCACCCCAGGCTGTATTTGCTTCAGGTGGAAGGAAATAATAATGTATTAGCACAGAAAGATTTCTCTTATTAGGCACCTTAGACATATAAGTCAGGTGTCTCAATAGTTCAAATGGCTCCCTCTCCACAAGCATCTGTTTACATATTTCCATTTGCAATAAAGGTACCCTTTGGTGACCTGTACAGATTTGGATATCTGATCTTGGAAAACTGAAGTGTTGGGTGAAAAATATCCTGGATTAGTGGGTGCCTTTCCATGCAGAGCAGGTCTCACTACAAACTTGAAACCCACCTGTGTGTTGGTAAGCAGCTCAAAGACACCAACTCACCTCAGTGAGAATCAGTTCATCTGGGGCCGCACTAGACAGGAATCAGCAAGCTTTGAGTTTGAGCCTTCAGGAGGTGTTTTTACAAGATGGTACACTTCAAATGAGAATGATTATATGATTTAATTCATGGGGGTCACGCCAGACTTTTATTAGAAATTCAGACTTCAGCCTAGTTGTCTTCTCTGTTGGAAGACACAGAGAAAACTACTATAAATTAAGTGTCAAGTGTGATATACAGATAAATGTTGCCATGAAGTGTGTTCTTCTGGAATTTAACCAGGCTTATAAACCAACGTAGCACTGTAAACTAGATTTAGCAGTGGTAAAGTCAATTCAAAATGTCTCTCTTTTATATCTAAATACTTGTCAGTCTTCTTTTGCATAAGATCTGTGTGATGATAGTTTTTTGAAACATATGAAATAAGTTTAAATTTTCAAGAAACCTTCTTACAACTATCTTGTAAACAAGTGCAATTTTCTACCATAAATAGCACTAAGCTTAAGTGTCTTTTGTAATGAGTGTCTTGAGTGCCTTTAGCCTTCTCAATCTCAGTTACACATTGATTTTTAGTGTAGTGGATAGATAAGGAAAAGTGAACTTGCTTGTGAAATCAAGGAATGCATCTGGTCTTTCCTTAATTCAGATATGGGCTTTCTGAGAAGCATTTAGCCTAACATTACCAAGTGTCACTTTCTACTTATCAGCTGGAACCGGCATGAAGATGGGCTCTCCAGATCCACTTCACAGTCACAGTGACTGGTTTCTGAAGATAGAGGGTTCAGTCAGGTGATTCACTCCGGCTGTTATGACAGCTGAATTCTTATTTTCTTCCCTGATTTCACAGCAGTCTCCCTAGATAAGGCTTTGAAAGACAGAGCTAATAGGGTGCTTGTCAGTAACATGGCTTTACTTGTTAGGAAGCTGGGAGCACTTGTGTTACTCAGATGATGGTGGTGCTGCTCCCAGTTTCTTTCATCTGGATATTCCTACTTCAGGGAACAAAATGTTGAACACCAGTGATTTTTATGATTTCTTCGGGCCAATCTGAGGAGAAGAGGACAATACGGTGCTTTTATCAAAGCCTTGGAAAGCCGTGCCAAGGGATGAGTTGTCCATTCTTATTATCCCATGAGAAAATAGGATTGTTGAAGCACTTTGCTGTGTGCTTGCATTTCTCCATGTTTGTTTTCTGTCTTATATTACCCAGTCACAGCTCAGCTCATGCCCTGTTGGCACATCTAGCATTACCAGGAAAAGTCATTTGAAAATCAGAGGTATATAAGCTCCTGCTGTCTGACAATTCCAGGTTGCTAACTTAAGAGTTTGCTCCTCTTAATTGTTCATCATCCTGAAAATAATTTTTAAAATCTTAAAAAAAATTTCATGAAAATTTTGCAGTATTTGATAACCCCTGCACTTCTGCAATAAAATCAATAAGATTGCACAGGGTTTTTCTAGGCAACTGCCAATCATGTAGGTAGATTTACTGATCTTACAACTTTTGAGTGAACTTGGCTAAAAAGAGTGTCTTATATTTGTGCCATGTAAACTTACCTGTTTAATAAAAATCTTTATACAAAGCATATCTTTGCAGCTGTGTGTGTATGACTAACAAAAATAGAATTCATCAACTAAAATATTTTTAATAGTACATTTGGCTTGCAAAATCTAGACAACTTACTCAAATAGAAAATTTTACATGGTTTTATTTTTGTTTCTGAAGTTAGGGTTACACCTATTAGGTACAATTAGAGATAGTCTTTCTAGTAACAGCTATTCTGAACAATAATAAGCTTAGGAAGTAGCATAGTTTATTTGCTTCTGTTTTTCTGAATTGTATAATAGATATATTATAAAAATAAGATTGCACAAAATATGCAAAGAGAAATAAAGGTAGAATTTCAAATGAGCTTGAGGTTAAAATTTATTTCACCAAAAATGTGGGTTTGAGCTAAAATTGGCTGTTGTCATTGGTTGAATACTGTTGGAGAATACAGAACAGTGAGCATCCTGTGTTTGATATACTTTGCACATTTAGATGTAGTTTACATGCTACATCTTAGAACTGCAACTTAGAACTAAGAGATTGAAGAATCCTTAATAGCACACAAATGGATAAGTGGTAGATGGTAAAAAAAATTGCTAATTAAACCTAGAGATTTTTCTGTTATTGTTCTGAACCTTATTTATCTGTTGTCTGTACATAAAGAGAAGGTGTTTGTATAAGACCCCCTTAAGTTCCAGAGTCTTCTCAGAAATTACTTCACATGTAAAATTTACTTATTCTTTTACAATATTTTTCCATGCTTAGAGAAGATATACTTTATCATGAAAATATTCCTTTCTACACTTATTACCACATTATGTTGAACCCATTATATAGGATCGTATGAGATGCATTTCAAAATCCAAGTTTTTCATAAAATCTCTTCTGTCAAATGTCAAAAGGCATTGAGTTCAATATTAGACTGAAAAATTTAAGGTGAAGTATTCTAAAGTTCACTGAGAAGAGAGTGTTAGTCAAGAGTGACCACAGTGCCTCCTAAACCAGTCTTGCAAATGAATTATTCTAGGCTGCAAAATGATTGTACACATTTGCTAATTATCATCGGTTGCCTACTGCGTGTCACTCTGGACAAGCCCAGAACATATGCACAAGATCTGCAGTCAGTATACATCATCACTGGCACTTAGGATACTCATTAAACTGGAATACATATTCTGTATTTTGGAATAAAAATTCTTCTGCCTAAAATGTTGCTATATATTCATCTGTTGTGACAGATTATCTGATTGCCTCTTATATCTTCATGGTTTTCTCCCCAATAATATCTTTTCCAGTCAACCACTATGTACTTTCCTGTGAGTCCTATGAAAGAGTTAAGCTAGCTACCTGCCTGTAAATCCATGAAAGCTGTTTTGTATCATTTCCTGCAATGCATGGTTGAAATGCCAGCCTGGACCAGAACACACATAACTACCTTAGTCCAACAAGGTCCAGCTGCAAAGGAAGGTTTAGGTGGATGGTTGGTGTTGTCCCTCTCCTGCCACTGGCAGTTACAGGAAATGTCCAGTGCACAAGAAATACACTTTTTAAGATGAAATGTCCCCTCATATGCTCAAAATTGCTATTCTCTTCCTGCCTTGAGTGAGAACATGGCTCCCTCAGAGGAGGGACATGGCTCCCACCAGAGAAGGACATAAGTGGTTCAACTCCAGGACAAACTGTGCCCATCCTGCCCACTGGTTGGGGGCATTTTGGTCCTCCTAAATAAGCGGAGGACTCTTTGTAGAAATACCTCTAGCTTGGGATGTTACACTAGGCAAATAAATTACCTGAGGGACTTTAGAGGTCGAACGATATTATTCTAGAAGTTCCCAGTGAAAATATTATATGTGTCACCCACCCCTCCATGAAAAATAGAAATTAAATATTAGGGACTACTTAACTTCTGTGTGCTTGAGGTTAAATTTTCAGCTAATGTAAAATGTCTCAAGGCAGTGTATTCTGTAACTTACCTCAAAGAGTTTAAAGGGTATGGATGTGGTATCTTTTGAGTTATTGATTTCTGCCTTTTTTAGAAAAAAAAAAACCTCATAAAAACTTCAAAATCCTGGCCAATATAGTAAAAGGAAAAATGAATCATATTATGACAGTCTTCATTGTGACATTATCCTAAGTAAAATAGTAGTTTACATGAAATTTATGGATTAATTAAAATAAGGAGATTATTTACTAACACAATAATTCGTGAAAGATAGATAGACTTGATAGTTTTGATGAGTTCTCAAATGTGTAAAAGGAATAACAATTATTTCATGAAAGACATCCAAATAATATTTAGTACTCTCATGATGAAGAATTAGGAGTCACTTCCGTGTCAGTATCTCGAAATGTAGTTGTATCCAAAATGTGGTTGTTCACAGGCCTATAAACCAAGTCAGCTGTCTGGCAGATTTTCATCTATGCAAATCCTTATGTAAACTAATTATATAGCCACAGCTTATAAACTTTATAAGAAAGCAATCACCAGGCTTGTTTTTCTTATCGATTTCAGATATTGAAACTTAACTGTGGATGTTGCAAAATTAATCGCTGGGCTAGGGAGTCTATAAATTGTACTGTGTTGCATAGACATATAAATGTCCAGTACTTTTTTCCTGCTTTAAATACCAGAAATACCAGTCTTTAGTCTATGCATTTTTAGAGTTTGCAAGTAGCACATACACACACACACACACACACACACACACACACACCCCAAAGCCTAAACAAAGCCAGTCCACAGTAAAGCCCTTGAAAATTGTAAGCAAAAACTCCAGGTTTAAGGATCCAAATGAAATATTCATATGTACTAAACATCTTGTATCAGGAGGTGGTTCTCTTGCTGTTGTCACAAGCCAGCCCTTCGCTCCTTGTGTCTGCTTCAAATGCTTTTATCCCTGGGAGCACGAGGCTTGCTTCATCCTGCTTGCTTGTCAGCAGGGCTGATGCACTGCATTATAAAAAGCATTCTCCACAACTGCTGCTCACAGGCAGCACTTTTAGCTCTACACACACATCCTGCCAGGTTCTCTATCAAAATAATCATTATTTATCCAAGCTTTCCCAGTAAATTGAGCCTAACTAGTCTTTCCTTGGGGTAAATAAGCAGAAGCCTCTCTTTTATTATTGCTCATGTAGAGAAAGCAGCACTCTTCTCAACAGTGGTAGGATCTGGATGAGGAATACGCCTCACAGCTGTTGCATCATTTCTCCTGGAAGGCAATGACTTGTAGTCCAGTGCTTAATGGAGGATGAACTGGCAGAAATCTGTGGATGAACTGGCAGAAATAACTGTGCATTATTTACATCGTAGGTGTATTTTAGTTGCACAGTTGTATCCTTAAAGCTGCATCTCCCTTAACTGAGAGATTGGTTGCATTTGACTCGTTTGGCCAAAGCTGCTTCATGTTCCACAAGCAGCTCTCAGAGACTCCCTGGGATCAGTAGCTCTAATTTCTAGAGAGAAAAAAGGCAAAATTTACTGTGTGACAGAAGTGGGCAGCTGAAGCATTGGAAATGACTTTTGACATAAACTGGAGATCAGTGTATATAAGAGGCCCTGAAATAGATGGGTATACACTAATGTAATTAACACCAATCAACAAATAAAACAAAGGAATTTAAGTATCTTGACACTATTATTATTATTAGTAGTAGTAATAACATTAAATTATTATTATTATTAGTAGTAGTAATAACATTAAATTATTATTATTATTAGTAGTAGTAATAACATTAAATTATTATTATTATTAGTAGTAGTAATAACATTAAATTATTATTATTATTAGTAGTAGTAATAACATTAAATTATTATTATTATTATTAATGTTAATATTATTATTGGGTCTTTTATGATTCTGACTTGATTTGGTATCCCTACCTATGAATGTAATACAGTGAGAATGGTTTTTTATTCTTGCAACCCATGACAAATGTCTCATGTTAAAGGTTTGTGTGGGCACAAAAGCTTCTAATTTTTGACTAGATTGTGTTTAACACCATGCTGAGAGACTTGATGAAAACATCAGTATTAATTAAAATAATAGCAATAGCTATTTTTTGTTTGCTGGTAACAGTGCATTTTAAAACTGATTTGTTGAATAAAATACAAAATTAGAGGTGACACTTGTATAATGATGGAAGGGAGGTTGTGACATATCAAGAAACTGTTTCACAGAACACTATTAATATACCAATCCTCTCATATCCTCTTCCCATGTCTCCTACAGCTTCAAAAAAACCCAGGTTATGTTGTTATACTTTCAAAAGCTGATTGATATAAATAGATATCTGCTAAAATGTACACTGTGTTCTAATAATTCAGTATTAAAAAGGATCTCAAATATTTGCTTTGGTTCATTTTGATAATTATTTAAAGAACAATCCTTCTAAATTTAAGTGAAATGAGTAAGTCAACAAATTAAAATATTGGTTGCTATTCTGCTATCGAGAATTAGAAAACTTCTGGGAGTTTTCTAATTATTAGGAAAGTATTTTGCTTACCATTCCTACCTTAAATTAGATCTCTGACATATAGATATACATCTCCACTTACTTGCTTTAATCTTTGAAGGGTCCTCAGCATTTCCAAAAGGTAACTTATCCCACCTGTTTTGTTATGCTGTGCAGGTAGTGTAGATATCTAACTTTCAATGCCCAAAATAAGATTGAATTTATTTCATGTTATCAGATACTGAGAGATATCTAAAATTTCTCTCATCATATCTTTGCTCTCTGTGAAGTCTATTACATAAGATAATTTCCTGCTCACAAGGATCCTAAATATCCCCTAAAGGCTTTGATTTTTTTTTCTTTTTTACTTCTGCTGAGCAGAGTAACTTTATTAGCTTCTCTCATGACAATCAAAAGAGTTGCAGAGGTCACTCTGCAACCTGGTTTGTTTTTTTTTTCCTGAGACCCCAGGAAAAAAAAACACCCAAAAAGTATATGCATTCTTTTTAGCATATAATTAGCACATAGGAATTTCTCAAAAATAATTGTTTGTTCATAATGATAATGGGAATGCTTTGGAAAAAATTGCATTAGAATTAAAAACAATCACTGAATTCTTTGCATATTTTATTTTTCTTTTTGATTTCCAACTCACACACATCTGGCATATTTTACATCTTTGCAATAAAACATGGTTACAATAGCTTAAGGAATTTATATATCCAAAATATTTCACCATGATCTCAAGATGAAATGAACTTGTCTTCCAGATGTTCAATAGTCTCCCAATTCTAAGCTACAAACTCAAGATATTGCTTACAGACAGGTGATGAATAACTTAATCATTACGCTGATCCCCATGATTTCCGGACCTTTTAAATACAAACAACAATGAAGAAGGAAATTCAGGGCTAAACTTACTAATACAAGGTGGATAACAAATAAGTAATCACATCAATAAATAATGATATGTTCCTGGTGCAAAGTGCCAATACAAAGAATCCATTATCTTTTTAAATAAATGACTGCAAGTGAGTGTAAATTCTGAGAAAATTACATTCCTGTTACATGCCTCATAGCCCTACCGACACAATATGTACATCTATGACAATACAGTCACCAAATATACAAAGAAGAAACATGAATTAAAGTGTATATACCCCTGGGTGTGTAATTTGATCAGTACAATGTGCAGAAAATTATTCTGATAGTTATCATTACAGTATTGTAAAAGATGAAGTGCCTTAGTCTGAGTGGCTTCAGGTGAGATTTTCAGAAGAACTGAAAAGAACAACCTCAGTCACCTTTGAAATGAAGCTAAGGCTCTCAAATAAACCAAGCTCCTCAGATTAAAAACATGGGGAAAAAAAATCAGTGAGGGCTCTCTTGCCCATGATTTATATGCCAAATGTTAATAATCCAGAAGTATAGCACTTTGTCTGTATTGGGAAACATTAAGCATTACAAAGCATTAAACTGAACTTCCCTCTTTGCTCCCTTTCTGTCTAGTCTTTAAATTTAAAAGGGAGGAAATCAATTTCTATTGTATAAAGTATAAATATGGCAAATGATGGCTTTTTATCCAAATGCTTTGTGAGCAGAACTCCACTTAAGAGGGGTAAACTTTAGATTCAAGAAGTGAAAAATGTGTTGGTGAAAATGTCAGAACTACTGTTTGCTCCCAAATTCAACCCTTTAGCTCAAGCTGTACCCTTAGGCAGATCTCCAGTCTGATTTGTGTGAATGCACCTGTTCCTTCAAGACATCAGGTTTAAAGTACATGCAAGTTGTAACTCCACAATAAAATTAAGAAACAGTTTTGTTCTTTATACAAGGTTTTACTTTTATAAAAGTATCCCTTTAAAGTTAAGATGTGCATCTGATGTACAAAGTATCAAACATATTTTTTTTAATCTCAGCTTGAAAAGAGGCTGGAGATGGGATGCATGTTAGGTTCAAAGCCTAAACATTGAAATAACTGGACACAAGGTTCCCCAGAATTTTCAAAAGTCTCTTGTGGCGCATCCTACTACCTTTTCTCAATAAACAAAGATATATGAAATAATTACCAAAACATTTCCTAATTCATATAATTTACATGATACAAGCTTGCTTTTCAGCAGCTGGTGTTCAGTTGTGAAAAAACACACAAAGTAAAATGGTTGCTGACTACAATGTACAGCTATTGCTGGGTGTAATGGAATGTACAACGGAGGTCAATGCAGACGTGGTTTTCCACCAGAGACTACACCTTTCTTTGCAGCACTTGTGCTCTCAGCTTTACCTGGGCTTTCAGTTCTTCATTGCAATTCAGTATCTGTTCTGATGTTCATAATGCCACCGGTTAAAATCTATATTAAAAGCTACGATGCTGCCAGAAGCCATGCCAGTAATCAGAGTTCTGAAAAAGATATCAAAGATGCTGATGTTAATTTTCTTTTGGTTTCTCGAGCTATGGTTTTTTCTAGACAGAAAAAAAGCTAAAAGAACAAGGCACTTCTTGCAACACTTTCTGAAGTTAAGCTTGGCTGAAAATCAGAAATGTATCTCACATTTTGCAATTGGTTTTAAGGCATTTAACAGGTGCAACTGCACTCTGATCCAAACTGACTATTCCTTTGTTCTTAAGTTAATGCCATTTTAGTAATATTTTGCTAGCTGAGTGTCTGGATTACTAACTTCAATGAAATAAGACCTCAGCTTAATGTTAACTGCTTGCATTATGAGACTCAAGATACTTCAAATACAAGAATAAATGTAGAATCAGATAAATTAACAGAAAAACAACTGGAGTAATTGTTTCTTTCACACCCTGTTAACAGCCCCATACCATATACTCAAAGTTCATGGAGATGTATTCTTTCTGGAATTTTAGTGTTTACATAGATATATGAATGACAAATTCACCTCTGATCATGAGACAGATCCATAGCTCTTATGCCAGCATCACAGCCAGGGTAAATATAGAGCTGCTTGAAGTCACAGGCTTGCCATACTTCCACTACACCATTGTCTCCTCCTGTCACCAGATTCTGCCCATCACTGCTCAGGAGGATGGCCTTCAGGAGAAAAAGAAAAATCCCAAGCACACCGTTAGCTTTTATCGAAATGGATCAATATTTAAAAGATTGAATTGACTTAAAAGCATTTCTTATGTTCTGCCCACTTTAAATTTGAAGCAAAATGCTTCCTCTCCTCTTTCTCCTTAGTCCAAAAATAAACCAACAAATTTTGTATCATCAGATTTTAAAAACAATTGTATGGTATTAAACATGATAGATAACAAAAAATCTCCTTGACTGAATCTGCCAATACTTGAGTTCAGCACATTTCTACATACCATAATTTGCTCTACAATACTCAGTGCTATCACTACCACCTAAAGCAGAGCAGCAATCTGCATTCCTAATGCTGCTTCAAGTGCTAGTGACAGAGCTGAGCCCTGAAGGCATGAATTCATGTCTTGGCTAATAAATGAAGAGTGAGGACTTTTCAGAGCATTTTGTTTCAAAGACATATTTCCCACTGAAATTAAATTCCAAACAAAAATTCTGGAAATATCGTAGGCTCATAAACTATTTGTTCTTATTTATTCTGGAGAAGCTTAAGTGCATTTTCATATTTGGAGATGGTGATGAAAGGATATGTGTTTGAATGGCTTAACCTGGATGCAGCAATTTTACATATAGGATTTCCTCTAAACCATATGGCAAACAAATTCAATATATTTTAATAAAGAAAGGCAATACACAAAAAATGCTTTTTTGCATTTAGATTTACCCTGGTTGAATCATTGATCTCCATCTGAGCTAAGAGTTTGCCATTAATGCTGAAATTGCTGAACCGTCCTCGTTCATAGTAGATGATGCAGTGACCTTCACTAGATACCGAAATTAAGCGAGGGTACAGGCAGTTTTCTGTTCCTTCCAGGGCTCTCAGCAAGTCTCCAGTAATTGTGTGTACTAGGCAAGGACCTTCTGTATATGAAAACATAATATATCATACATTTGCTGTTTATACAAACTATGTAGTCTCTGCACAAAAATAATGCATAATACACATTTATATCACATTAGTGCTGCATAGATATAAGAAGCTGCAGTGTTTACTTAAAGAATTTAAAATGCACAACAGAATAGGAAAGGCAAGAGCTACCATGTAAAGAAAATAAATACAATATGCCCAGAAGCGTATTATTTACTTAGACTGGTAGGAGTTTTCCTTGATCTGTCTTCTAAAACACTCTTTCCTCTTCCCAAGCACTCAGAAGCTTCACTCAGTGGTTTTCTCCAACATGAATTCTCTTTAGCCTGCCCATTCACATTAAACAGATGTGGCCCTATCAGTGACTGGTGGGAGCAACTCCCATAGGGCATGTAATCATATTACTGCACATTTCTCCTATAGACAATGGCAGTTCCTGTAGATCCTCTCCCCCAATGAACATGTGATATGCATAGATTTCAGTCCTGATTTGTCTCAGCAATGGGAGTCATGTGAAAGCCAACAGAGCCACAATGATACTTGGGCAATAAGAGATTTTAGGAGATCACACTATAACTCCATTTGCTCCAGAGAGATTTTAATATGAGATTTTAAAGTCTTTTTATTACACTCATGAAAGAAACAAATAGCTATAAAATCGAAAATGTACATTCTAAGATGCAAAACTAAGCTTATTTACATTTCAAGAACAATGAGAAAAGTTTTTTTGGAAAGTGAGGCCTGTATTCCTGCAAGGAAAAAGGGTCTCTTCTCTGATAAATGTAATGAGTCACAGGAAATTCTAAATGTTTTCTTTTATGAATCACAGGATAATCCTGGACAGCACAGTAATCTCTTCCTTATACAATTGGTTCATGAGCCTGAAAGTAAATTCATATTGGCAGACTCAGCCACCTCATGTTAAGTCCTTCTAGCTTCTTTGAAATTCCCACAGCAGCTGGGTTTGCCCAGGTAGAATGAATCAGCATCAGCACATTTATCTTATTTATATAATATTTATCATATTATTATGAAGCCTCTGATACAGGCTTTTATCTGCGTATGCAGAGGGAGCCCAAATTTGGCTGCATCCATGGGATGCCACTGCAATGGAAATAATTTATTTTCTCAAATAGTTGAGTTTCAGCTTTGGAAATACTGAAGTGCCAGGATATTACAAAAAGTGATGCCTTCATCTTTAGAATTGTTAGATTTTTCAAAAGAAAATACCTTCATAGATAGCTGAATGGTCATGGGCACAAAAAGGCACATCTGGTTTAGGATGCCATTGTAAAGACATACTGACTGACCACTGTTTTTTGGGTTTGTTGGGTAAGAACGTGGAAGCATCAACCCAATTCACAAGATTTCCCCGAGAGAAGTCCTAAATATGCTGTTTTCCTGCTTCAGTAGGCTCTCAAGTGCTGCATGTGTCATCACAGTGCCACAGCCAGTTCCAGAGGAACGGCTGCCTACCAGGAAGCACAGGCTGAGGTCAGACTGGATGGCAGGGTGGCACAACACTGCCATGAGATGCTATCTAAGAAGCTGTAAAAAGAGATTGAAACTAACAGAGCTGCAGAAAAAGCATTTTAAAAGGTAAATCTTGGAAAATAGCAATTTTAAAAAATATTTTATTTCTGCATTTTTATATGGTCTAAAGTTTCAAAAGGAAGAACATGGGAAGACTACTTCAAGAGACAGACTGGGCCTACATTTCTCCTTATCAATTATAAATATATTCTGATTTTGATTTAAAAACCTTTGGTTCTCTATCAGCTTTTACCTCTAAAAATGTGTACGTTACCAAAACATCAAATAGTTAATGAATCAAAAGATAACTGTGTACAGATTCAATCTATATTAATAAGAAGAAATTTGCAAAAAGATAGTTGGAAAGGTTGGGTCATCATGGAAGCCAGAGTGTATGAAGCTGTCTTAAAGGGTAAGCAATAGCAGTGCTTCAAGAAAAAAAGATTTGGTTTCAGCATCACTGTACATTCTTTCCACAAATGTCTTGATTTTGCCTATGACTGTTATGTAGTATGCCATTACAAGAGTTAATGACCCATTAGGATTTCCTCCTAAAAATGGCTTTACTCAAAAGTTTCACACTCAGCTTTAAAAATAAATGTTGAACTCCAAGACAGTATAAAAAGCAATAACCCAGGAGCTCAGCTGTGAGCAAAATCTGGCAGAGCAAGCATCACATCCTTCTTACCCTCAGAAGCAGCAAACTTAAAAATGAATACAAAGATAGCCATGGGAATGACTGAAACAGGCATCACTATAGATAGAGACAGCAATTCACTGGATTGTAGAGTAGAATGGAAATGAGATAGGAAGACATACAAGAAAAAAAAATATGAAGGTGATGCAAAGAAAGGAAATAAGAGAAAAGAGATGTAGTACAAAAGAAAGTAAGAGAAAAGGAGGAGATGGAGAGGCAAATAGGAAAGGAAAAGAGAAAAAGACTTTCAGTTTGACAAGTTAAGAAGCTGAAGGAGAGAGGGCAGTGGGGGAAGAAAAGTGGACATGGAATTAAGAAGTAGGAGAAAATGGGCAGAAGCAGTGAAATGGAAAAAATCAAGGAGAAACAGAGTAAGGGAGGATAAAGCAAACATTCATTGAGGCTGGTGCTTTATTAACATTGATTACCAGTCATACAGGATATTGCTGCAGGCTTGTAAAAGTATTTTGTACACTTGTGTTACCAATCATTGGGAGCTCTGGATTCCATAGACAAATATCAGGAAGAACTTGATTTAGAAATCTCTATTATTAGAAAATTTAGAAAAATCTTTGTTATTAGCAAATTTTGCTCTTTATTTATAAAGCATTGCAAAACCTCTACTGGACAGAATGCTGCACGCAGTTCCAAAGCAAACTGATCTTGCTTCCCTGGAAAGTGAGGTCAGTCCTACAAATTGCCTCTCAAGGTCAAGGTAGAGAATTTTGAGCTGGCCCTCTCTGAAATATATGTCTCTATCAATAGGTTTCCTGAAAATCACTAAGTGTCATTAGAATTATTGTATACATTTGTGTAAAATACTCTTCCAGATCTGAGCAGAATAGCTGCATAAACTGATGGTTGGAAGGAATGATCAACTTAATTTGTGTTCAAACTTGTAACTGCAGATAGTAAATAACAATTTTCAGAGAAAAGTGCTTCAGAGTCTCCTAGAATTACACCATGTCTTAGGGATAATTAAAATATATGTGGCTTGAAGGAAGTCTGAGAAATACCACTTTAAAAGACTCTAAAAATGTTAAGACTTAAATAATAAAAACGTTTCTGACCTTTAGCACCACTGATAACAAGTCCCAGCTCCGCACAGACCGACACGCAGACAACTTCATGGTCATGACCAGTTAGAACGGCGCGAGGAGCTGGATAATCACCTGTTAAAATCAGGCACGATTTATCAACAAAAGAACTTTGCTGTAATTTGCTTGAAATCATTAAGCATGGGAGAGGTTCAGTGTGATTAAATATCTCATACTTAGGATACAGAGCAAAATATATTCAGATATCATACAGCTTCAAAACCACAACTTCCCAACGCATTAATGAATTAATTAAAAGGACACAAAGTGTGGTGCTGTTGAAAGCAGCTGTAATGTAAAGGTCTGCTATTGAACATATATGTCTCCAGGCTTATGCTATAAACCTAAAGAATTCAGGATGTTCCTTTTATAATGATCCTAATTTGTTTCATGGAACTGAAGGAAAAGAAGAGAAGAAGAACAACATTTTACTAGAAACATACTACTGTTGCATTGGTAATATTGACTCAGAGACACATGGAATAGTCACAAATTAAAATATGCCTAAAAATGGTTATTGGTATACATAACTATATATTTATTTTTACATATATAAATATATTTAAATTCAAGACTGAGATACATTTTATTTTGGTTTCAAACCAGTGGGCATTTATAGAGTGTTTACATGACAAACAGCAATATTTCCATTGTTTCTAATAATAACAGATGCTGACAACCTAATTGGTTAGTATTTGATATTGCTCTGCCAGGCTAAAAAAGTCAATTGGCAACAAAAAATTAGCAACTTGCTAGATAACATGGAGTTCACATCATTATATTTGCATTGTATATATGAAATGCAGATAATTGTGACACTCAAAGGGACTGCGGCTCTGCCAGCGTAGTTCACATCCTAAAAGAAATTACCTAGGGAACTACAGATAAATTACTGTAACATTAATTCTGTATAAAATAACAAAATGGTTAATCCACACTTCTGTCAACAAGAATTGGAAGCAAAAATCTCATTAATACCAGTCACGATTAATACCAGTATTGGACTGTAAGTCTTATATGGTTTTGCTAGGATGAGGGGTACACTTGATAAAGATAGGTATATTAAAACAGGCTCCATTTATTTTATTTTTTTTCAACATATTTGTCTTAGTAGTACAATTTTTTAATTTAAACCAGTTTTATATGCAACTGACTGGGGACAATATGGATGGCACAGAAGCTGGGTCCATGACAAATCTTAATTTTTTTTTCCATAGAAAGGTACATACTATGAGCTACATATAAGGATTTTGGAAATCAGGGTTTGGACACCAGCTTTCAGTTCGGAGCTGGAAATTGATTCTTAATCAAATACTAACCAATAATATTATCTATGGGATAATATAAACCTTGGCCAGTAAGATAGACTTGTAATAAAAAAATTGATGCAAACTTTTATGGGCAACTGTATAAACAAGAGGTTTTTTTTATTATATCAATATTAATCAATATATCAATATTGGCTAGTTAGATTAAAAAATTGAAAAATGTTTTTTTATTTATTTTAAATGCAGCCAATTGGAAGTTGTTGTTCCTGGGCAAGCACAAGCTCTGTGAGAAGATTCTGTTCAGGAGAAAAGTGATATAGAGAAAGATTTATGGAAAACTCCCTCAATGTGAAATTACAGTGTAAGACCTTAGATCAGCAAATAAGAGGCAAGAACTACTTTGCCACTGAAGACCAGAAAGATGAAAGTCTGAACCCACATTTACAGAAATGAGCTCAAAGGAGGGTCACACAACTGGCACAGGAGAGTCAGAGAGGAAGCTGCACAATGCTTAAAGTGTTTTCTCTCTTCACTGAATAAGCAGCAAAGCAGTAACTTCACTCGACTGACTGGGAGTCACAGGCACAAAAGATGTCCAATAGCTCAGAAACTTATCTTGCAGCTAATGGCACAGAGACATCCAATGGGTGACTGGCTGCACACATTTCAACTCTGGAATAAAATGCAGTTTCCTAAGTGGAAATATAGTTAAACACTAAACAAAAGGGATACTATATGAGTAGCTATAAAATATTGCATGGATTTTGGAAAGATATGCATTAGGAATGGAGGCTTGGATAGGCTTTTGTGGGTCAATGAATTTAGTCTTCTTTCATTGCAGACACTCATATGATATAAACAATTAATGAAATGGCTATCTTGGTTTGTGACTTGGAAGGATGTCCCAGACTCCTCCTACTTTAAGGGGGAGAAATATTCTGAATTCCAGTTTTAATTTGTTCTTGTCTACTTAGCACCTCTTTGTTCTTGTGTTAGCATTGTCCCTTAGCTTCAGCTCTTCTTCTCTAGCCTTTTCCCCTCTTATGTACTTAAAGAATAAATCACCCTTTTTGATCTTTCCTTTTGAGTCTATTAACCAAACTAAACCCTTATGGGCTTGTCATTTTTCAGCCATTATAGCAATCCACTTCTTTGCCTGTCTAGCTTAAGCTCATTCTTAAAATTTGAAATATATAGAATAATAACTCTCAAAAAATTAACATGAATCTAGTTTTTATTGTCAAACTCTAACACCTTCTGTCATCAAAATTTAATAACAATTCCATGAATTTTAATATCTTTCTGAACAAGATGAGAACTACCGACCATGGATTTACAGACTTCAGTTTTGGACACAACAGTACAGTGTGTCAACCTAACAAGTCTTGTTATTCTAACGTACAGACACATAAAAAATTTCTTACCACTAATGCAAATAGCTACCTCAATAAATCCTAGTTTCCCAAATATTAATCTATGTTGCAAGAAAAGAATATTTTTAGTCTGGAAACTGAAGATGTGAACTGAAAACTGAGCTTTACTGCTGGGGAAGGATGGAAGTCAGAAGAAACAGAAAGATGCTTTGTGTAGCTCATTAAAGATGGCTATATTTTGATTTTTATAATTTCCCCATCAACATTGTTTTGAGTAACCCATCTCCTTTCAAGGTTTTCTTTTCTCTCCAAGTGCATAACATAAAAGCAAGAAAAAAAAAATAAAAAGGGCAATTAATTAAGTTAAAAATTTTCCACATCTTTTTTTCTTCTGTATGTCCTGGAAAAAAGAGGATTATGTTCAGTGGCCATCTTGGCTCCAGCTATGATTTTATTATAGAGGTGTCAACAGACTGCGTCAAACTGGATGACTGAAATTATTAAATGGCTAAAATTTTTTGCAGAAAAAGAAATAATGCAATTTTCAAAAGGACATTTCCCTCAGTGTTTCCTACAAAAGTTCTATAATATCAAGGAACAGTAAAATTCCAGATTACACCAAATACTCATATTTTATTGACTTACTGATTTATAAAGGAAACTGCTTATAAGAAGCAACTTCCCTGAAACACAGATCTATGAGTCTTATTTTGATCTGTTTTTCAGTAAATACAAATTAATAATGGAATAGCAATATTAGGAGTAACAGTTCAGCAGTAACTGAAAATGGGATTTTTTCCCCTTAGGGCACAAAGAAAAAATTATTCACTGATACTTTCTACAGAAAAAGCTGTGGCATGAACCTCAGTCATATTACATTTTATTGCAAAGGAAAGAAGCTGTGAACTCCAGGAATCATTCAAAATCCAGCAAAATATTCTGTCACTGTCACATCACCACTGATAGATGCAGCCAGAGGTTAAAGGCTGCAGCTCTAAGGGAATTGCAGGTGAAAATATCCTACCTAAGAACTGAGATACCATCACTGTAAACTCCCTGTAATTTCCCCAAAGGAGCACCTTTGAACTGAATTACTAGAGGGCAGAAGGAAAAAAAAAATGTGCTGTATTTCCAAACAAGTAACTTTTTCTAGGACCTCTAAAATAAAACACATCTCTCCTTCTTGTGGGAGATGCTTAATATTATTGTAAGGTTCTTTGGGAGCAGATTGTGGAAAAAAGAAGAGGGAAGGAAAGACAAAAGACAGTGTTACTATTTCTCTCATATTGTCCTTTTCCAAGAATTATGTACAGAGTTCTATGGGGACAAACCTAGGAGTCTTCTGTATAAGAAACATGAGAGCACATGGAAAATTTTAGCTTCCATTTCATCTCTCACTTTGACAAAAGCAAGTACAAGGCTATACCTGAATTACTTGCTGGAAAGAATTTACTTTGCTATTTGCTTTACTGTTAGGACTTTTCAGAGATGCTCATGAGAAAACACAATTTTAGAAAATACAGTGGCTTTTATGGAAGTAAAAATGTAAGAGCCTTCTCAAATTTTTACTGTCAGAAAAAAAACATTGTGGAGTTTGATTAAAAGATAAGGCTACTACCAATAAATATGAATATCTCAAAACAGAAAACAGCCAATAACAATGCCCACAACATGAGGGAGCAATGAATGTAAAAGAAAGACTGCTGACAGGAAAATATTAGTATATTCAAAATATATCCAGCTCTGGGAAGAAGAGCTGGTTTATTTGCTGAGGCATGTTGTTTGTAGCTACAAACCATTCACCCAGGTGAGTGGGCTTTCAGGTACCTTGCACTAATCCAGAAGGTAAAATATAGTGGAGGACAGGAGATAATGGATTTGTAGCATCTCTTCCTGTCTCTTTCACTAAATTGCTTTGAGATCTTGGGCAAGTTGCTGAACCACCCTGCACTGTACAATTCCCATGGAGTATGCAGCATAACATGGGCCCAGACATCTTTTGATAAAATACTAGAGATAACTGCATTATCTCAGGTGGACTATTGGATCTTTTAGTATTACAGCACTTAGCAGTGCAAAGATACTATATTTCAAAAATCAATACCTAAATTGTACAAACTTACAAGTACCATAAAAACTCCTTAGACAGGCTAGTGTGCCCGTGCTAGTGCAGCCAACCAGTCCTCCTGGTACAGAGCACACTGGTGACCATTTTTTAACTTCTGCCATTTCAAGGCTAAGCTAGGTCATATTAAAATGTAGAGGGATATAAAACAACAAGTGAAAGTTCCGAGTTCAGAATAACTACTCTTTCAAGACACAATCCTACAGAACCCTTAATCTTCACAACTTCAAATTGTGTCAAAATTATATAATGCAAAAGGAACACACAAAGGTATACTTCATGACAGAAAAAAAAGTATATTGACTTGACAAAGATGTTTTATGGTGAAGTTTACCCTCCCTTTCAGATATATACTGAATACACTCACTGGGACAGGATGAATTTTTAGCACCTCTGAAGATAATGTTATAATGCTAAACAAACCCATCTTATGTCAGATAGACACAACATTTTTCAACAGTCAGCACAGTTACTGTTAGAAAAAGTGGGGTTAACTCCCACACCTCTTGTGACCGTCCTCTTGGAAGCTACAATATGTAATGAGAAATGTCAAGTCCCAAGATCAATGAAATTTCAGGCTCTAGGGAAAAAACAGGAATAGCATTGATCCTTTTAAAGAACACCAGTCAGAGGGTGAATGTAATATATTGCATGGAGAGGCTCAAGAGGATAAGCGGCCAGGTCCAACATACTTACCTGACAAAAAATTCAATCAGCCTTTAGCACAAGCTGCCTACCCTTCCTTTCTTTCATGCAGGAGTCTGATTCCAATTAAAGTGTGCAAATTAATTTTTATCACTTCCAAATTACTTTCTGAATTTGTGTCTGTTTCAGATGAAAGCATCTGTCCCTCTTTTTTGCAATTCTATCATCCACTTTGGTATATCTATTCAAAGACTCTGAGATATTTCTCATTTTCAAAGTCACTTGTTTGAAAGAGACATTCAGTAAAGTAATCATAAAATATAAAAATAAAACAGCTATAATGATACATGTTGAACTTCAGGGCATATAATGTACTTTCTTTGCTCCTTTTTGTGATGACTAATACAAGTTGCCATGTGAGAAGAAATTTGTATACAAATTAACACTCAGCTAAAACAAATCCCTGTATATCATAAGAGAAGGAAAATCAAAACACATATTGTCAAATTCCATCACGATCATTTTTCTATTCAATCTCTGAGAACTGCAAAGATTTAATTTCTCATATCACTTCAAATAAATAAAATACGCAAATGATGTTCTTTGCATGTGCCATGTTTTACTAAGAGAAAAGAGATACTTTTCACTGTTCTTGCAACAAAAGCAGATTTATACAATGTGGTCATCAACTTAATAAGGTGCAGATTCAGATTAGCTATTTCAGATGGGTAATTTTGGCTTAGAAAGTAGATATCTGACCCTGGCAAGAGGACTAAGCTTCATTTGGTTCGGTGTTTATCCAAAAGGTGATACTTAAGGATAAAGATACTTAAGGATAAAGAAAGGGAAGTTCAAATGTACACAAACCCTACACTCAGCCCTTCAGCCTGCAGGAAACCATGCCACATCTCTTACTTCCCAGAAGTATTTTCAAACACTAGCTTCTTGTCTAGTCTTAATGTGACCTCCAACATCCCCACCGTTGGAGCTTAGCAATGGCATGGCCAAGAAACCAATGTCGAAATAGAGAAAGTACAAACAGGGACAAGATTTGCCCTACATGCTGCTGTTGAAGGTATGCAGCTTTTTGCTCCTAATTTCTTGATTTATCTCTATATCCAATCATCATGACTTGTAACATGCATAAATACGAGCATAGGAAAGGATTTTACTTTCTACCAAATCTGGAGGTTCTCAGTGGCCCGTCCTGTGTTAATTTATAGCTGATTGTCAGCACATGCTTGTGAACATGAGAATGTGGTCTTTAATTCCCCCAGTCTCTAGAGGTCAAGAACGTAGTCTCCTACTTCCTAGACTAACACTAGAACCAGAAGATTTCCCACAAGCTATTTCAGAAAGCTACTGTATGGAAAACATTGCATTTAAAACCTGGTAAAACTTCACTCTTCTCACAGTGATTGTGAGAGATGTCAAGAAATTATGCCAAGTTCAAACCAAACCAGAAATTAATTTTTGACACTTACTGTAGAATAAAAACGATAACTTAATAAATGTATTGATTGGAAGAATTATTTTAAAATTATAAAATGAAGCTTACCATGCTCTCATAGGCAAGCTTTCAACTACTGAGCTAGATAAATCACATGCATCTTTTCTCAATTCTCCTCTTTAAACAAGAGCTGGTTCTATATTTCCCATAGACCCAGCTGAGATGACCCACTGAGCATATGCCTGTACAGGTATTTTAGAAGGTTTAATAATATATTTGGAAGGTTCTACAGAAGTCTGACAGATTAGGTTGTTGACATATACGTTGTTTAGTAAAGATTACATCTACCTCATGGATTCTGGAACATGAATTTTAGCAGAATCTGTAAGAAACTTGATCTGACAATCTTTTGCCTGTGAGTATTTCACAATAAATGATTGTGATTTCTATGTTTTTGAATGAAATGGTATCTATATTTTTCTATACAAATGTTAAACCACATAAACTCTTTAGGACTGGAGGTTTGCTTTTTCTCCCCTTTAAGATTTTCTGAAACAAATAAAATTCCTTTTTGTAACTGGATGTATTGAAGCTGAAATTGATAATTAACTTTCAGCCTAAATTATAATTAGTTAGTAATCATCTAACCCAGATGATTACTACACCTGGCACTTTTCTTTGAGTTCTTCACCTTCTTATATCCTGTGGCATAAAGCACCTTATCTTTGTCTCCAGATGATAGCTTTTAAAAAAACCAATAATCCCTTTTTCCCCCTGCAAATATTATCTACATCTTTCTGGAAATTAATTCTAAAGATGTTAAATAATTGGATTTGATCTACATTGATCATATCATTTTCATTTTTCCTACAAGGTAAATCCTAACCTTCTAACAGCAACAATAGAAGAGTAGATTAGGAAATATTTCTTTATTACTTTGGTGGCTTTAACTATGTAAAACTTCAAACATATTTTCATAAGGATTGTTGAGAATGCTTCACTGTTGGAAATTAGTTTAAAGGGCATCTTATTTATGTGACAGCTATCATGTCTGCTTGTGGTATCAAGCAGAAACTACTAGTCATTACTTCAGCAGAAACACTTAGTAATTTCAGAAGTTTTTAAAGGCCCTTTTTTTAAAAAATCCCTTTGTTTTTCTGATCTATCTCAATTAATGTATGTTCATTAAAATTCAAAGTAACTGTTAATAATGGTATGTTTCCAACACATGTAGTTCTGGTTATAGTACAGTACTAGTATATAATTAGCATATCCATGGTAACTTCAATCAAATGAATAGAGATAGAAATAATAGAAATGCCATCACTCTTCCTCAGCATGAGTCTTCAACCTGTCTTCAATGTGATTATTAAAAAAAACTTTTCAATATATTTCAAAGCTACCACAGTGGTCTTGCTGAGTTCTGCTACCTGTGCCTGTAAGATTTCATTTGACTGGACATGACTATCTACAGCACAGTCTCCTTTTAATCTGACCATAAGGGCATTTCTTCAGCAAAACAGAGCCTGATCCATATAGAGGTAGAGACAGAGAGCAAGTCCTACAAATAATTTTTGTTTTCATTTATTTCTGTCAGCCAGGTCATATCCCTATTCCTTTCATAAAATTAAAGCCCTCCAAGGTAGACAGTTCCAAAGTTATACAGCTAAGATATTAAATCTGTGATACCAATAAGTACCACTTTTGTGCATTCAGATATGTAAGTGATGACAGAATAATACCAGAACTAAAATAATTCTATCTGGAAAAGAACTGAAGTAGTTTGTATCAGCCAGAAAGAAGATGCTAATTGCAAGGCTGTCCAAGCCCTTTGTAATCAAAGGAGGTAAGGGGAAAGTCTTAAATTTTTTTCCTTTAAGGAGAGTGGAAAGCTCTTTTTATTTTTCTCTTAACACAGAAATTACCAATACTTTATATGAATCACACAGGCATTCAAAGAAGAAAAATGGCATCAACTTAAACAGACTGCTAAGACATGAAAATCCTTGTCAGACTGAATTTATCCATATTGGAGAATTACATACTAAAAAAGTCATGAAATATAGGCAGAAAATAGAGAAATTTTTTATTGGAACACAATTTATTTTTCCCCCCTCTATTTCCTCTGTTATAAAAGCAAATATAATCTGATGAGAAAGCAAGGCTTTTATCTATTTTCCTTTTATTCTGTTTACAAAGTGGAAAAAAAAATCAAAATTTAATAAAATGTTTCCTGCTGCAAAAATTAACTAACAAAATATTTACTTTGCAAAAAAGAAAATATTTTTCTACCAGCCATTCAGTTGAAGAAATACTTTCACTTAGATGTCTGTAACTGGCAGTACTGCCTCCAGTCAGTATTTGAAATGGAGATCAAATCTGATAGTGACAGATTCTTCTATTTTTATGCGAAGACAAAACTCTTCTGCTCAAAATTATCATTAGAAATCTGAAACTTGTTTAAGTGAAATGGATTTAGTGTCATATAAAACAGTTCTAGTATATGGATAAAAGCTGCTCTTTAGCTGCAGCCGTATCTCTGGCTCGGGTGATGGGATCATTAAATTAGTGGTGCACTTTAAGTGCCCTTTTATATAAATTAATATTATTATTGTGTCCCACTCACTCTGCAAAGCACTGATAGTTAGTCTCATGCAAATGAAATGTAAACTTTACCTGACATTTTATCTTTTTCTGTTTTTATTCAGCCAGATTGATTCCCCAAACTATAGAAAGACCTTTCTCAAGAGAGTCTCATTTAATTCCATGGCATGTAAGACATTCCTTTTTTGAAAAGGCAAGCAGCTGATATAGCATGCTGTAGCACAAAAGGAGTAAGTTAAAATGCCAAAAAATATTTCCAGGCAAAGGGAAGTCAAAATGTAGTGATATATGTCCTGTCACTTAAAGGCCACAACCACCTTGTTCTAGATTATGATGACATGATGCTATAAGTGAAAAAGGCAATTACAAACTTAGGAACTGCACTCCCATCCTATTATCTCTTTACATGCAGGGAGTGTTCAAACGTATTTTTGGCTAGTGATTAATCTTAGCATGCAGTGCTCTTGTCATACCAACTTTCAACCTGTAAGTAAGCAAAGTTACTGATACATTTGGTGATAACTTCTGAAGCTGAGAGAAGGAATGTTAAAACCAATAGGTGTGACAGAGGACCTCTGAGATTTAAAGGATACTTACTGCTGTTTGGATTGTCACCTATAATATGGTGTCGGCCACTCCAGTACCAGAGCAGCAATGTAGCATCACGAGACCCAGACACGATGTAGCAATCGCCCCCGATGTAGGACTCTGACCTGGCGAGGCAAGTCACGACATCCCAGTGGCCAAACACAATCTGAGTTAATTTTCCTGGTGGGAATGGAAAGTCACACACATTCAGTTTTCTAAGGTACTTGCAGCATTTGGAAATCATTAACTATATAATTAATATTCAGTTCAAATGTAACTTTTGTCTCATGTCCCGTAATTAAAGTTCACTAAATGCTACAAGAAGATTAAAAAAAAAAAAAAATCACGAAGATCAAACTTTTTTCCCACCTTTTTTTTCATTTCTATTGAAGGCTGTGCTCTGTGTCAATCCATACTCTAACCCTTATTTCTGAAAATCAAGGCAGTGCTGCAGTCACTGAATATTAAGTGGAGTTATGGCTCCATCAGTATTTAAGCAATGGCATTAGAACAGTATTTATGAATTTCATGAGTGATATGCATAAGACTGCACATGAACTTTTCCATAATTGTGCTACATTATTATGTTAAAAATATGTATTTGTTCTATGCTAATGTCAAACTAAGGTTTACTATGATTATCACCTCTTCATTTCTATTATTACAATTAGTTTTTAGCAATATACTGAGTGATATTAGACTAAGTAATCAGAAAAAAACAACAAAATATTGCTTCCTGTAGCAGGATATTCAACCTAATTCCTTACTACAAGAAATAAATAGATCTAGAAATAATAGATCCATAAAAATATTGTAACAAAAATTTTGGTTGATCCTTTTGATATGGTAAATTTCCTGAAAATAACTATGGTTTTAAAAGGTTACTATTAATAAAACTTTCACACCCTTTATCTTCCATTAAAAAAAAAAATCTTAAAGTTATCATGCTGAAACAATAATGAGGGATTTTATAAACTGCCATTTATCATTTATTAATGTGTAAGCATAAGTAGTAGATATGGTATTATTAAGACAAAAGTCTTTGTCCACTTTGTGGCGCAGGAAGAACCAGAGAGCTGTATTTGAGGTCACCTGTTTCTGTGGAATAAACTCGAAAGCTCTTGTCCCAGAAACCACAGATAAGAATGTAGCGATTATCTGCCGTGACCACGAAGCAATGCGCATTGATCTGGATGCTCTGATCCACAAGGTCTGTGATCTGACGTTTGTTCACACCAGAGTTATTGGCTGTAACGAAATGCAAAACACATTTTACATGTAAGCCATTCCAACACCTTCCTGTCATCCATTTACAAGAGAAAATGAATACATTTAACTTTCAATGAACTGTGAATTTGTTGTTGAGTAAGCATTTTGAATATGAACATTTAGAGCTGTCTATATGGGTGTCAGAAATACAAAATTATTGTGAGATTCCTAGTTCCCCTTTGAATAAGAGATAAGATTTTACAGGAGATGACAATTTCTTATAAGCTGCCTGATGCACTGCATAATATGTGGTAATAATTTTAGTCCTCTGCAGAAGTAGTCCCCCAAACAAATCTGAACCAGGGGAAAGTGGCAGAAGTCCATATAAAATATGAAATCAATATTAGCAATATTGCAGAGAGACTACTCTTGATGGTTGGCATCTTTCCTACAGAAAACAGCTTGTATTGTGCGGGCTTGAAAACACCACACCTCCAGATGCTAAATTGGATTATGGTTTTCATTGTGGTCTTCGGCATCCTCACAAGGGGAAGTGGAGGAGCAGGTACTAATCTCTTTACTCTTGTGACCAGGGACAGGACTCAAGGAAAAGGCATGAAACTGAGTTAGGGAATGCTTGGGTTGGATATCAGGAAAATGTTTTTTTTACCCAGAGGGTCTTTGTGCACTGAAACAGGCTCCTCAGGGAAGTGGTCACCAGCCTGACAGAGTTCAACAAGAGTTTGAACTCAGGCACATGGTGTGACTATTGGGGGAGGTCCTTCACAGGACCAAGAGTTGGACTAGATGGTCCTGATGGGTCCATTCCAACTCAGCATATTTTATGATTTCATTAATCTATTCAAACCTAATGTAATTTTCCAGTACAGGAAAAGTAAGTCTTATTTGCTCCTCAAGCAGGGAACCAGGCCACAGACGGTACATTTAAAAGAGGCAATGACACCTAGAAATTCCTCCGATGAAGGAAAAGGAATGGTTCATGCAGAATCTCACCAACCCAGCTGCCAAATGGAGTTGTTTAAAAGGATAACAGTGACTGGGAGTCCCCAGCTAATGTGCTCTGTCCTCCCTTTGACACAACAGACAAGATATGGCAACACCAATCTCAATATTAACTTTCTGAAAGTTCATTATATAATCTTAGTTAATTTTATCCACTCCATCCAGTCCCACTGGAGAAGAAGACATTTTTTCGCATGACAAGACATCTCACACTGTAATAGCTGTCTAAGTGCTAGACAACTGCAAGGGTTTGTCTCTCTACAGTTGTTATGGAGGGAATCTTGACAACCAACTTCAGTTACCTGAAGTTAGGGAGGTAAAAATCACTCTGAGATATATATTTCTCCTAACATAAGAACACAACTTAATGCATAATAATCTGATTTTTCCCTATTTTTTCTATTCTACTTAAACTGCTTACAACTGCATGAAATATAAGATTCAGCCAAACCCCCGCCCCATTCCATTCTATTTTTAAATTGTTTGTGGAAGTTAATATCATGTTTACATACATTCTAAGAACACATATTTAAATTACCAGACCCTCTATGTCCACCAGCTGAAAGATAATGAATAGCAAATTACTCAAATTTCCAGAACAGATGGATACAATAGCTGTGCCTTAGTTAGTGGCAGAAAAAACTAAACAGAAAGCCACTGACATTATATGAGATCAAATGAAGCACACAGAATGAGAAAGCTAATTCTCCTGAGGTATTTCTATGTAAATCTTTTGAACATAAATATTGACACAGACAATAAAGAAACTTTACATCTGGCTATGTTTTAAAATAACATAACATTGAAAAATGTTTCAAATTGTTGAACTACCTTCTTCCTCTACAAATCAAGTAAGTGCATTTAATGAAAATTTGTGATTGTTAGGATGTCCTTGAATCTAAGAATTTTAGAAGATGCTATTCCTCAAATAATTCACTTTCTCAAAAATTCTGGATTTTAAAAAATACTATCAATTTAAAATTCATTTTTTTCATTATTAAATTAATATTGTCAACTAAATTCAAATCATAAAGTGAATGAAAATAAATGGATCTTCATCTGCACTGATAAACATAGTGCTGGCTGTAAGAAAGAAAAAAATATGCTAGCTCCACAGGATCCTCATGTTTTATTTTACTAATGTGACCTGATAAGAGAACAGAATTATAGATACAGGCTGACAACATAACTGACTAAATTGGTTGTTTCTTAAATACCAGTTGCTGGTGATGTTAATAACAAATAGCACTCATGTAATTCACTCAGCATCAATACCTAATGCTTTTAATTCTCCAGGACTGACAAGAACAAATATTTTCCTATTTTCTGTGTTAAACGAAGCACAATATACAAATATAGCTTAATCAATAATTCTTGAAAATGCCAGTTTCAAATATATTGCTACATTTTCATCTTGACATACCAATCAATGGATCCATTTCAATTGGAAGATGATGGGCTTGATCCAAAGAATATCCTGGGGCTCCCCGAAGGCCTACACATCAAAGGAAGAATAAAGCACATAGAAACCTTTAGACACAACTTTTCTAGGTTTGAAAGTTTATTGTTGGATTATTATATATTTGTAGAAAGTAACTTTGTACCATTTGCTATATTAATGTTTTAAGATTTCTTCCTTTATGCTACACAAATATGCACTTCTTAATTCTTCCTTTATGTAAAAGCAACTATAAATGTAGAAATGTCAACCTCATTACAACTTTTGCAGCCACACATATTCACTAAATAATTCATTTAAAATAGTATGAGATATTTTTTTTCTTACTTTTTAGCAGAGATCTTAGCACAGAAAGTAAAGTTAATTAGATTAAACATTGTTATGAGTTTCTTACATATGGAAACCTGTATGTGACAGAAACTTGGACTTTTTCATGGATTTATCTAAAATTTTTAGAAGTAGAACTGTAGGCTACAGCAAATGTGCTACAATTATTCCTGTTAATTCTATTCTGAGCAGTCCTTAAGATGTTCAAATGTGCATCAGGGGCTGCAAATTTAGTGTTATCTGCTCTCATGCACAGATAGCATTACTTTGGCTCTTCTGAGCACCTTCCCTGGTATATAAATCAAATAGTCACTGAAAATACAATTTTTGTCATGAATTGCCACATTGCACAAGAATACCCTCTCTAATAGGACATACAGATTTCTGAAGAATAAAGTCTATTTTTTACTGCTGCAATAGACAACTGGAAGAGGTAAAAGAAAAGCTAGCTCTGCCATTTTCAGAAAGACACTGCACTGAGAACTTCTCCTTCCTTTCTTTCTGTCTCTGCTTTCAAAATCTAAGCAGTTTGGGACAGACCTTTACTGGTGTTACCTTAGATTCATTCATTTCTATTATAAGATGCCCATGTAAATGCCTCCTGCTGTTTAGTGATTCCAAAGCTCTATGCACACTCTACAAGTGGTCTGTGCATACATTTCTGTAGATGAACTTATCCTTTATACTAGAGTTATGCTTTAATAAAATAATATGATGGCAATAGTAGGAAATTGATACGCTGTCCTGGATTAGCTTCCTGCAAAATAAGCCACAATGCCAAGCAGGATGTAAAAGTTAAGAAAATCATTACAATGAGGTTTGATTCTCTAAATAGTTTCATTTTCCTCTTTCTATTATAATATATTTAGAAAGTTGTTTTGTTTTTGGTTTATTTTCCTGCAATTTAGACCAGAGGTTTACAAATGGTGTGCTATTTAATTTATGGCTGGTTCAAGTCTTGAATTCTGAATGTTTGCAACATGACGTTATACAAGAGTATAGAGGGAAACTTAAAACCTTACTGTCACATGCATCATGAAGACCAACAAAGCTTCAGCTAAACTAAAGGACTTCAAATGACAGCTTTTAAGGAAACCCTTGAACTCTGGAATCCCGCAATATTAATGAGATTAATTTTTTCACAGTAAAGTACGGGTAGGAATGTTGGGTTCTCTTGACAATGTGGATGAGAAAGGGCTACTCCAGAACTAAATAAGTTCCCTCGAATAGAAGAGATATGAATGCTGATGGGAATAGAGTATTTGGACAGAATCCCTGAAAAATCAAGGGGAAATAATTAGGTATTAGCTAATCAATGTTAGTCAAAGGTGTATTAAAACAACACAGGACACTTTCTGCACCTCTGAATCATTCCTGACATTGGAATTTTCCATTGAGGACATTGTCACAAAATACTTTAAAAAATGTTATTTTTTTTTTCCCTCTAGATTTTTACCTTTTGTTTTAAAGAAATGGGAAAAAACACTTTTTACATGTATTGTAGTTGCACCTGATGGAGTATTAGAAATATTTCCAGATATTGCAGCATAAGGGCTATTGCTGCAGGACACTACCTGAGAAAATTAAATTTGTTTGTTCTCTCATGTACCTCATGTTCCAACCACCTATTCAGTGATTCCTGGAATAGCCTTAGCACCTGCATGTCCAGGTAACATGAACAGTCTTAATGGCAATATGGAGAGGTGAGCAGAGGGCTGGAAATGAATTTTGGGATGGCCCTGTTGGTTGGGCTTTTGTGAGGGAATGAGGAAACTTTCTCCTCAGAATAATTCAGTGTCCAGCTACGTAGGCTTGCTTAGGGTCCCAGATAATCCAACAGCGACCCAGGATAAGGCTTATGACAAGATCCTGAAATCTCTCTCAGGCAGCATTTAGGGATATACACTCTCTAGCATGCCAGTATGTATTCCTGAAACCTGGGATATATTAATATTTGCTATGAGGAGAGCAACAGCAGTCTCCTGAAAAGCATTATATCAAAGACTAATCCCGAAGCAACCACAAATTGATTGGCTGCCATGGTGATGTGCTGCTGTTAAGGAGAGTGTTTCTAGGAATGACACCAGAGAAAACAGAAGCTGTGATTATTTGACACAAACCAGAAGAAACAGTAAATTTTGGCACACGGGCAGGGGAGTGAGCTAAATTGCACTCAAAATTGTTAAGGTCTTCAGATTTGAACGAAGAGTGCCTGTGAGGACCTACCTACTGTGTTGTGCCACCGATTGACTGCAAACAGCCTGCTGCAAGTGACGGTCACCACGGCAGGGATGGTCAGGTGGGGCAGCGTGTTGGCTGCCACGTGTGTGACAGGGGAATTTGATGGGAACTTCAGCACCATGATGACATCCTGCTGCATCTGATCTTTAAACATGAGGGGGCTCTGTGGAAGGAAACACTGTTGAGTAGAAAGGAGAAGAGAGCAGAAGAAAACAGAAGGGATAACACAATTAGTGAGGAGGTCTGAGGGAAAACAAGGTTAAAAAAGAGCAGGCAAGCATGTGCACATACAGGGAAAACAACACTACCTTTGCATCTACTCTAGTGATGGAGGAGAGCAAGATCACAAGCTATTATTGGAACATTACACGAGGATAAATAGAGAATAGGTATGGTAAGGGTTATCATTACAGGATACAAAATGACCATTAGCATTAATTAGCATATAGTAAAATGTAAAAATATTCAGTAGTTAATATTCATAAAATAGAGATATGTCTTAATGAGTTAATCAATTAACACAAAATAAATATTAATTCTCTAAACTACAACAGTTGAAAAAAGAAATTTTAAGATTGATTAAAAAACTCACAGATATTTTTCTAAATGAATTCCTAATATGAAATACAGCACTTCCAAATATCAACAATTTAATTCTATGTAAAGCATATGCTTATTAGGGAGTCTGTAACCTAATAAGGTTATAATAACCTAAGTCTGTTTCCTGATTCTACAAATGACACAATTGTTTGTACATGGACGAGGATAACTACTGGTTTTAAGGGGGTTTTTTTCAGCCACTGTTATAACAAAATGAACTCTTTCTAAAAGGTCAAATATTCCTTTCTATTTATCACATTGAATTATTAAAAATATATTATCCATATCTTAAGAATGTAAAATAATTATAGCCTAAGTTTTACTTGTATACACTTAAAATAATACAACAACCACTTCCAGATCAATTTCTACTTCCACAGTGTACGGCTAGATAGAGAGATTTCCTTATAGATAGATAAAATAATTGAAACTACTGCATGTATTACTGTTGATTTACAAAGCACAAAAAAAAATCTAGCTTTAAGCATTTTATTAAAGGCACTCAGGGGCACAGAAATCTGTCTTGTTCAGTCTGGCTACTTCATACAATTCTTTGCAAGAAGCATAGAGAAGAATGTGATGGAAATGAATTTTGGAGTTTGAATTGAAACTCAAAATATACATTTCATTCTCCCGGGGGAATGGGCGGGAGGATTCCAGCATGATTTGTACTCCAATGCTTCATTTTTGTCAAGCAGACATTGTTCATAAATCAGCCCCTAACAATGCATCCTTTAAAACAAAACAACATTCTCACTCTAAGGAAAGCCTGCAGTCATTCCCACCACTTGCAGAAACAAGAATGCAAATATGCACTTATCAAGTTTATATTTTTTTTAGGATGGGGCCTTCTTATACCACATTAGTAAGGAAAATCCAGGACTATATGAAGCTGAAGCTAGTCACACCTCTACCTTGCTCTGCTAGAGCCCTGTGATTTGTTGCTACCCGAAGCAAGGTTGGCTGCATGGGCAATGGGGGGCACTAAAAGTGTTGCTTTAATGAGTACTTTATGACCTACGAGGGATCCTAAGGTTCAAAGGGAATGCATTCCCAGCCAGCAGTCATGTCTCACCAGGTGCATGGCAGAGCTCCGAGGTGGATGGGGCTCAATGAGCAACTGCGATGGCGTCTGTCCAAAGTTCTGTATCTGCGCCTCCATGGCCTGCGGGCAGAGGAGAGGCACTGTCAGGAGCAATATGCGTCAAGGAGAGAGGTCAACACACTGTGTGACAATGCAGGCATATCCCAAGTCAGCCATGAAAAAAGTCCAGAAAATTCACCCGGTGCTCTCCTCCCAGGCTGCAGACTCATCCAAGTGTTAGTATTTTGTAGACAAGCTTTGCTTCTCCTTTCAAGCATGCTTCAGTTAACCAACTAACCATTCTCATCTCCAGTAACTGGCGTTATACGTGAAAATGTTAACCTGTGAGGACATGCAGTTCAGGTCTTGAGAGAGCTTTTGGGTTTTTTTGCACTAAAAAGAACATATATACCTTAAAAAAGTCCTTTGTAAGGAGGAAAGTTTGAGGATCTCTAATAAAATAAGCCTCTGGAATCTTAAATGGGGGAAAGAAAAGAAAACTGAGAAATAAAATTTACGTATGAAATATTATAATAATAATAATTTTAAAAGTACTGTTTCAACAACATCAGTAGGTGTAAACAAAAAAAGGCCAGAAACAAATCTTGTCAGGCACATTAAGACTAATGTAAAAATCTTTTCAATTTGCATTTATTCACTGAATATTTATTTAATCCTTAACTTTATTGCATTATTTCATGGGCTTTCAGGCTTTGTGGGTTAGAAATGAAATCTTTGCAATTTAAATGTATTTTTTAAGACAAGTCTAATTTCAGATTAAATCTTGACTAATTCTACAGGTAATAGGATAAAGCACATACACTGAAGTGCTTCTTCTCCTCAAACAGTTCATTCAAACAAAAATATATCTAAGAAATATTCTTAAAAACTTGGACAAAAGATTGTTACTTGTAGAAACAAGACTGTTTGAGAATAGTCCTTATTTTTCTGACAGATATTATTTTATTTGACCTTGTAAAATCAAGAATAAAGCGTTCATAGAAAACTGAACTGTCAGATTTTGAAATGCACAGTGCATTATGTACCTATATATACTGTAGCCTGAACTACTGACCCTTAATATTTTTCTCGTGAGCTTTATGAATTTTTCATTGGCTACACAGAATTAACATGAAAACCCACTGAAAACATTACTATCTAGGTAAATTTTGTTATTCCTTTCAGACATAAAACAGTAAGAAGCACCATAAATACTTCAGGATACAGAAGAACCCTCTTAATGTACATATTTTGCCATTCCTATAAGCCAATCTGTGCTTTCCTCCACTTCACAGCATAGATGTAAGAAGAGATGTCAGAGAGAGATTTCCTAACAGGTCACTGATGTCCACCACTCTTAATGCCCTAGACTGACAGGTATATAATGGAATACTGCAAACAAATATTTGCTGAAAAAGGAAACTTAATGCAAAGTCCAGTGAAGCAGCTGAAGGGCTTTCAATGGATTGCAGCCCCAGCACATTCGATGCTGTAATTATACTGGTACAGGTGATTTCTTGTTTGTTGACTAATTCAGACTGAACTTCAGCCTCCAAGGCACAGACTGTTTCTTGGGAACTTGTAAGCATCTCAGGTTTTATTAACATCATTTAATAATGAATTAATTTAGAATCACAGATGACTTTTATGCAAAACCAACACATTTGTTGTATATATGTGTACATGTCCATACAGCAGCTACCTAGGTGTACCATACAAGCAGTTATCTCTTTACACAATATGGAAATACCTTCACTCATGCAGACGTTTTTTATGCAAGAATACAAAATTTACTTCAAGTCACATAAAGATAGTATTTTCTGTTGCATTCAGTACTTCAGAATTGATTTGCCAGGTGAGAAGAAGGGAACGGAATTAGACTTTTTTGTGAAAGTCATTTTCAAAATTACAAATACCAATATTAACAACATCAGTCTATAACAGTATAATATACACTCCTGCATATATCTGTTGATATTTTCAGAAAATTAATTTCCATTTTTGGGTTTGTTTTTTTTTTTTCAAATAAGTATCAAGGTTAATTTAATTCTAATTTTTCTAAGAATTCTGTGTTGAAATAAGAGTGTGAATTTTATTTGGCAGCAATAACGAAAAAACCCAGATCTTCCATTATAGTGATCCCTTAAATGATACTTATGTTCTCTCACAGGAACACTGAAATGAATTATTAATTTTTTTTCAATGCAGTCCACTTCTAATTTACACATTTACTTTCATGTTGGCTGGTCTTGGCAAATTCTGATTGTTTGTCTGTAAATTCTGCACAAATAAATTTTGCTGGCTTTCCCTCTCAGTTCAAGTAGATTTATGGAGGCAATAGATGAGGAGAAAGAGAAGCAGAATAACAAACTCTCATGAATTTTTCAGATTATGAGGAATGGACACTCAAAATGTAACAATCAAAAGCAGCTGTTATTTTACAGCTGAAGATGTGCTAGTAAATGCTTACATACTCTGTGCTCCCATAATTTTAAAACATTTAAGTTAATGTCAAGTCCTTTTGTAACCAGAACAAATGCAGAACCAAGACCTTGATATTCAGGGAATATTGAATATTTTTGCTGGCTTGCATTTACAAGACCACTGCCTGTCCCCTCACCCCATGGATAGTACTGTTATCCTTTTCAGTCAAAATACCATTTGTAAAACTGACACCTCTTAGAAGCATTAAAGAAACTGAACAATGTTTATTGAAAAATACCCATATCATTCAGCTACTGCACTGAGACTGTAGTCTGCAGAATGCCACTGCTGTGCACAGATACCACTGGTATTGCTCTCTGGAGCTCACAGTACTCACAAAGGACAGAAAAACCTTGTCAAAACTTAACACAGAAGATAAACATAAGCACACAGAGATAAAGTGACTGGCCCAAGGGTATTCCTAATGCTGCCTCCTATCAGATAACTTGACACAAAATGAAAAGCAGGTCCAAAACAGATCTGTGAATAATAATGTAATACATTGATTTGTTTACAAGAGAACTCTGGCTGTATCTAAAACTAATCTGAAAACTGGTAAGTGTACACCACGATTTTTCTTAAGCTGTAAATCATCAAACTATATATTTATTTAATGGTCTTAAACGCTGCATTCTAATTAATCGATTCCTTTTCTCCCATCAGATCCCAAGTATTGTGTGCAAAGTGTAACACCACTTCCTGAGACACACATTCTAGTCAATTTAATACAAATTTTAATAAAATCAAGTTTATTCTCGTTTCACCTTCAAATGGCCTTCATGCAAAAACAATATAAGCTTGGAATTCAGTGGCTGCAAGATCTAAAGCTTTCAGAATAGCAAAATGGCAATTATATTAGTTTTCTCTTCCTCAATAAGGTGTTGCAGAAAAGCTATTTAGTGAGCTGATTTAAGATTCCCTACTGTTTTTAATACACATAAAATGAGATTTGTACTCCAGACACTTCAGGGAGTATCTGTTAGGATATGATCATGTATTCAGAAAAATAAAATGGTTTTTAGCATATTATTTGATAATAATAGGTCAGAATGAGGAAAAAAATCTGCAAACTTGCAGGCAATTCCAAGTTTAAAATTAGTCAATTTAACAAAAGTTAATTTACACACTCAAACAAAACACAACTTCATAGGACTTAATAATGGTCATTTAAAAGTAATACAAAGAAATAGCTATTATATATTTGCATGCATTTCGGTGAAAAAATCAATATATCAGACAATCAAATCTTATGAATAATACAGTGATCAATATCCTTAATGTATTTTGCTCAAAGAAAATAATTTATGTGATTCTAATTTTTATGCTTAAGGATAGACTGCACACTCAGAAGGACATTGGGATGCTGCCCTGCACCCTGGAGGGTAAGGCAGTTTAGTGCCAGTTTCCCATGGAATGGGAAATGGGTACATGAAGGGTTCAGTGCATCTGCTTTGCTCTTTATTCAGTCTACAGAAGTATCCAGGTTTATTTCTTAATTAAATTGAAATAAATACAAGTATTTTACGAAATAATCCATGCACTCTGTTTCTTTAGGTGTAAGAATTACTTTTAGTGGTCAAGAGCAGTGCCTCCACCAGGAAGAAGTGAAACAACAGAAACAGAGATGCACAGCAGGAGAGGAGAGGAGACTCAAGGAGAGAAGAGAAGAGAAGAGAAGAGAAGAGAAGAGAAGAGAAGAGAAGAGAAGAGAAGAGAAGAGAAGAGAAGAGAAGAGAAGAGAAGAGAAGAGAAGAGAAGAGAAGAGAAGAGAAGAGAAGAGGAGGATTCTTTTCAGTTAAAAGGGACCTACAATGATCACCCTGATCAACACCTGACTGCTGACCAAAAGATAAAGCATGTTGTTAAGGGCACTGTCCAAAGGCCTCTTAAACACTCAGAGGCTCGGGACATCAACTGTGAATCTAGGAAGCCTGTTCCAGTGGCTGATCAATCAATCTCTCAGTAAAGAAATGCTTCTTATTGTCTAGTCCGTACTTTCCCACATGCAGCTTTGAACTATACACATGTTCTATCGCTGTATACCAAGGAGAAGAAGCCACGTTCCTCTGAGGAAGCCCTGCTGAACACATATCCACAGCAGGGTTTTCCCACCAGGCTGGCTCCACCGAGGGCTGCAGACCCCAACAGTGACTGAGCTCTGCCAGCTGTGCCCCTGGAACACGCAGCTTCAGGGGCCTGGGAGCCAATTCACACACTCCAAAGCTGCTCTGCAGCTTGAATGAAATCATGGCAAATAGAGGTGGTTGGCATATTCATCTCAGAAGCACAGTCCTAATCTAAATGTAAATGCTAGAACTGACTCATCTGAAACATCACAGAAATTAAGGTTTTGGTTTTTTACTGACACATCTTTGCGAAAAAGGGTGAGCCATGAAGCAGGTTATTTTTAACATACTTTTTCTCTAAAAAGGTTCTTTAGAAATGCAGATAAAATCACCAAGGAAGATATTAACAGTCTGTTTCATTTGTAAAATCCCCTTCGCTGAGAGACAAGCCTGATGATTTACCTAACACAAGAAACATAAAAACATGAGCACTTTTACTATAAATCATGAAGGGAAGAAAGAAATTCCTAAAAATCAGGCTGTGCTGCAGACAATATTTTTATTCTTATGTGAAATACTCTTGTTTTATTAATCTTCACTGATTACCACAATGATCAGTAAACTTTCTAAATTTTTTTATCTTTCTCTATGTTTTTATTACTTTCTTTTTTTTTTTAACATGTTCAGGCTTCTTACTACTAATTCCCATAATCCTGGTGTGTTTTATTCTTTGTTACCACACTGAAAATTTTCTATAATCCATTTTCCCCTGTGCATGGGGACTGAGTGCAACAAAGAGTGAAAATCTGTAGGCATTTGAGAAATATGCACCACAGCAACAGTCATCCAACACTGCTGTTCCTGAAAGTTTATTTCATTTTTGCTTCCAAGTAAACATAGGGATCCTTTATGTACTCTCCCTCCTGTGCAGCCAGCACACTCAACAGCCCCCAGGCACTGTCTTCTTCACAGCAAATAAGATTGACAGCCCTTTGGTGAGTAGCATAAACAGCTTGAAGTGTTTTTGTTTTGTACAAGTGGTGTGAGGTACCGCTTTTTCCTTTGCATCTACAGATGTTAAGCAGCACCAATATCTTCAGGATTTTTTGATAAATTGATTAAGAGTATTGAATTCCATTTTATTACTGTATGTTTGGAGGAAAGAAGTGCTGTAGTTTAAACACAAGCAATGACTCAACTGCTCTGGAGGCTTCAATACAGTCAGTTATTTAATCAGGATACTCAAGGGACTGAAAGATGGGCACTGAAATGGATTTTCTCCACAGGTCACTATTTTATTAATTTAACAACGGAGAAGGGGCATCCTTAAGCTTGTTCCCCTCACAAGAGGCATCTCACTGGGTCCTGTGTGCAATTAAATGGCTCCCTAGCAGGACACCAATAGCTCAAAGCTGACCTTCAGCTTCCCCCCAGAGCTACCCCTGAACTTCTTCCTCATTCCCCTGTGAGAGAGTGCTATGAGAGGAAAGAGGATGTGAAAGGTAAGATCTCCCATTGTCTTTACAGGCATGAGTGACATCAGTGATCTTCCTTGTCTCAGGGAGGGCTGCCTACTACATCTCACATTTACCTCATGAAGCCACTAATGGTGATACCTAGTTCTTCCCCGTCTCACCTTTATATCTTTCTCATCCTTGCCCCTGGTACTCCAATATGACTCTTGTGACAGAAAAAAAATATTTCAAACACTCTGCTAGCTTAAGCAAGTGTTTTGTTAATGGTCTGCGAGTGGGAAATAAATTCAATATATCTCACAAACAAAAACAGAGCAGTTGAAGCTAAAATACCATAAAGACAATATCCTGCAGGCAGGACAGGTTTAGCTAACAGTGTTCCTTACTCTTTCATGCATTTTCTCACTAGTAAAGTTCCCACGTGCCTGAGCACAAATACTTCCATTCCCCTGAAAATGAAGAAAATCTTCCTTAGGCTGAAAAGAGCTGATACCAATGAATTAAGAGCTCCTCTCCCTTCCTAACTATACCAGTAGGAAAAATCTTATAATTTTTCTCATTCTTGCCCCTTCCAACTCCGCCTGGAACAAAGGAATTTAGCACTGATATAACAAAATTCTCCCATTAAATTACAGTAAAACCTAAAAATTCTGGTCTACTCTCAAGCAAAACGATTTGACTAAATTCCTCTGACAAGGTCTGTGCTGTTACTGGGGTTTTT
This sequence comes from Polioptila caerulea, assembly GCA_013397295.1. Classification (NCBI taxonomy): domain Eukaryota; kingdom Metazoa; phylum Chordata; class Aves; order Passeriformes; family Certhiidae; genus Polioptila; species Polioptila caerulea. Next base: position 23,505 of record VYXF01012166.1, on the reverse strand, counting down.
CAGGCCACACTGCTCATTTCATCACAAACTTTTCACAGCTCTGATAATTTTTAAAAGTGTGAATGTTGCTCCCAGTCCATGACAAACAATTCCACTGACTTTTCCTCCATGCTGTTTGCTTGCATACAAAGGCAAATAGGGAGCATCCCTTTGCTTGTAGAGCTCATGCAGTGCAAAACCCTAAACATATCCTGGAACTGAAGAAAGTAATATATTTATTTATAATTTTGTTTTTATAATTTTGTTTACAAATACATTTAAGGTTTTGGGGGTTTTTTTCTCATTTGTATAGTCTAGCCTAGACTTGAGTGTTTCAGCTGGAATACACCCACACCAATCATCTAGTCCAACTGCCTGACCACTTCAGGGCTGACCAAAAGATAAAGAACGTTGTTAAAGGCATCGCACAAATGCCCCTAAAACACTGAGTGGCTTCAGGCACTGGCCACCTCTCTAGGAGGTCTGTTCCAGTGACCACACACTCAAAAAAGAAAAGCTTCCTAATGTTAAGCATAGACTTCCCCTGGCACAGCATTGAACCATTTTCATGTGTCCCTGAATATCAGAGGGAAGAGTTCAGCATCTCCCTCTCTACTCCCCCTCCTCAGGTAGCTTTAGAAAGCACTGAGGTCATCCACCACACAAAAAACCATTTTATTATTATCATTTCGTGTCATTATTGTCTTCAGTTGAACTACTGTATTTCTTATGTTCATGTTTGTAATTATTTCTGTCCCATATAGATTGGTAATGCTCACTGAAACTCTTGTGTTCATTGATGTCATGCCAAATGAAATCATTGCTCTGTCATCATTCTTCCAAATCTGTATTAAGTTTGTAAAAAAAAATGTTGCTTTCTTTGATCATTAAGTTACTGAGTACAAAGATTAAAAAATATTTTACTGCTAAATTAATTGGTAAGATATATAATAGCATGATTCAAAAATTCATCAAATATGTAACTTAATTACATAAATAGTTAATGTTTTGAAACCTAGGCAATCACGATTTTTTATTTTTAGATACTGAAAATTGCCCTTAAATCTTTTTTTTCAATGAGCGCCCAATAAGCAATCTCAGAAATAAGAATTCCTCTCAATGTGAAAAAACGATTTCATCTTTTCCAAAAACATTCACTCATTTCTTTTAAAACAAAAAATTTTGTTGTTGTTTTTGGGTTATAAATATTTAAAGTGACGGTCTGAAATAATTTTTTATCACCTGAACTCCACCTATATACACTTCCGTATTCTCTTCATCATTCAGACACCAATCCTGATGGTCAGATTCAAAAGGCTAAACAGGCAAAAGCTCTATGTGATTTGTTGGGTGAGAGGCCAGTCTAGATGATCTTTCCCATCTGGTGTTAAGGTCTATAGAACAAACTTCACTTTGACATCTCGATTCTGCAATGCAAATTACTAAAATATGCACCTGCAGTATGGAATGTCTCTTTTGATACTACACCTTTGTGTTACTCCTTTATAGGATGATAATCCAAACATTACAACATACAAGATTGCAGATGTGTCCTAGTTTGTATTTGCAAACCAAACCAAACCAAACCAAACCAGATGTATTTCCTCAATGTGACTCCCATTGCATAACTCCTGCTACTAAGGAAAAGTCCTCACTCTTAGGCCTTAGAAAGGTCTGATTCTGAACATCATGTTCTAGTCTGCCCAAAATTTTGCTTTCTTCTTGAGTTTGAGTTGCTGGTTTAAAGTTTCAGGAAATTCAATCTCTTCTTGTTACTTATACTCCTTTAGAAACTATTCTTCCCTGCATCTTTCTGTCTTCTTTTTTTAAAAAAAAATATCTACCATGACAGTCTTAGCTTTTACATCTTGTCATTCCTACTCAGGAGTCTTTGCTTTTAAGTCAAGTGTTTCCATGTGATCCTTTAACTAATTAATTTTTCTCTTTTGCATATGAAATATAAGCCAGGATGATGAAAACTTAATTCATATTTTTAGATCTTTGAGATGGTTGTCTGTTGGGGTTTTTTTAAAACAGAGGAAACTTATGAAACACATACTGTTTTATAAAAAGGCTTTAAGTGCACTACCTCTGATAGTGAATAGTTATTTCAAGGCTTTTCTTAAGCACAGATAAATTTGTTACATTTTCTTGAGAAAGAAATAAAAAGTCTTCTGAATTTTTAAATACAGATTGTCTTTTCACAGAAACCACTACAGATTTTCAAAGCCTACAAAAGATAAAGAATTTAGGAAAAAAAAAAGAAAACTGTCATTATCATCCTTTAGTTGGCAGTCACTAAAATTTATAGGCATTTTAAAAAAATACAAAACCACTGCTTCTGTCTGAGATGCTAAAATTGTTTCCACATGTGAAAGGCAGTGTGTGACAGCAAGAAAGACTGAATTTCCAGCTGTGCCAGGCTAAAAATTGCCAGTAGTACTTTTCAATACACCATCAACTGCATTTAGAAGTCTGCTAAATTTTACAAGTCAAAAGAACATAAAATAAAGTCTCAGTTTTTGTTTAGAGATGCCTAACTAGATTATACTATGCAATATCTCAATGAATTCACTAGTTAAAAAATAAGTGCTAAAGGTCAAGACTAAAAAATTCCATTAAGTTGTGGGAAGGTCACAAATATAATTTCTCTCCATTATCCATACCAAGAGCTGTCTGTTGGTAATGGTAATTCCCTCATTTCTATAAGACTCCCAATGACTGCCTTTCTGTTCTCTTCTTCCCCCTCCACAGCAAAAGCTCCAAATGTCTATTCTATCCTTTTCCACTCTGTTGTTCATCTTATCCTTCTCCCTCCCTCAAGAAGACAGGAGTTGTGTAAATGCTCATCTTCCCACACAATTTCATTTCCTCTCCTTCACCTCTCCTTATTATTTCTTTTCAGACAGAGAGGCTGCTTACCCTGACCTGTCCAATTTTACTCTACGGTACATGCAAGGCTTCATTCTGGACAAAACTTGATACTGCTTTTGGTCCTATTATTTCAAAATAATTTTGAAAATATCTTAAACTCACACATCACTGATCTGCGATCATTTATACTGACCAAAATGCTGAGCTGAAAGCAGAACCTAGTTATTCTGTGGAAATGAAGACAGTGGTATTACATATTCATAGTCCTACAATAATAAAGCTCCCGATCATGCACAGGAGTAAAGATGCTACAAAAGGGAGAAGGCATTTGGGAAAAATTTGTTGTTGTTTTCCTCTCCAGTGAGGCAGAAGAAGGAAACTCCTACTGTTCATGAAGATCTCCTGGGGAAAAATAAATGAAGCAAACTCTCCTAGTCCTGACAAAACAGCAAAACTGAGCACCTTTGTTCATATTCCACAGCCTGGTCCAGAAAGAAGAAGTAGTCAGCCTAAACTCACAGCTCTCAACAGACCAATGCAGCAAGTGAAAAAAACTTTGTTATTTTTGACGACATTTAATAATTCTGAAGGATCTCTGACTTTCAAGATGGATGACTATTTCATGAGCCATGAATGGTCACAGAAGCAGAAAGAGCCTGGCTTGCTACTTCCTGCACAGCTGTCAGAAAAAAAGGAAAAACTAATCAGGATGAGAATAAAATAAAAGCACCCTAGACTTGTTAAGTCCTTGGGGAGTAATTGGGATTGAAGCCAAGGAAGTAGTATTGGGCTATTTCCCATGGTTTCCAGAGAGGCTTATGTCATCCAAATAGTGTACTGCCTCTTATATGCCGCAAAACTTTACTCTGCGCAGATAGAAGAGAATTGTTTTTTTTGTGTGGCCTCATCAGGTTTAATTCTATTTATAAGCACTCCTCATCTTTTGTTTTGTTTAAGACACTGTATGATTTTAATTGTCATTTTTAGGAGCACCGAGTCCTTTAAGCATAGGCATTCTATTTATAAAAAGGCAACAGTAATACCAGTAGGAGTTTTTACTTAAACTTTGAAACTTCATCCATTTTTTTCCTAATTATTTTTTTTTTGTGACTACGACCTTTCACAGTGCATGCTTACAGATTATTTTAACTATGCTTTTTATTTTAACATCTAAATTGTGAGCCTTTAAAACTTAACAATTAAACCTTTAAAAAATAGACAATAAATACATGTAAAGTTTCTGCAATGACAAGCCTAGTTTGTGAGGGAATGATTTTTAAAGAACAAAAATACATCAATACTCCCACCTCTTCCATGATTTTTCTGTCCATCAACTGAATTTATATTTTTATAAGAAAAAGTCTCAAATTTTTTCCTTACTCTTCTTCCACTTCAGTTACATTTCCCTCCTCTATACTCTCCTCCTTTTGTCTTAGGAAATAGCCATATGTTTGCATTCTATTCTGTAAAACTACTACACATTTTGTGTCACTTCTGGACAAATTTGGAAATATGAAAAATTAAAAAAAAATACTGTATTTAAGACAATATTTAATTTTTGTGACTTGGGCTCAATTACATGCAACTGGTTTTGGTTGTAGGAACTGTAGCAAACTATGCTTGCTGGATAGCAATCTATATGCTCAGAACACCTACTGACCACAAATTTTCAACTCATTGACTGTGGGCTACTTAAATCACCAAAGGAAAATGACTCAGACAGGGTCTTAAACAATGAAGACCTCCAAAGATCTGGCTGTCTGGAAAAATTTTCATCCACAATGTATCAATTAAAAAAGCCAAATTCTATATTAATTTTTCAGAAATTAAAAATTTAAAAATATATTACTGAATTAAAACAGAAAAAAAGCACAGTAACATAGGATAGAAGTTAAAGTAATCAAGGGAGGCATAGATTAATGCACTTAAACAAAGGAGTTGTTTTCATGTTATGTTTGAAGTTGTCACCATAACAAAATATAACAGAACAAAAGATACAGCTGAAAAAAGTCACCATTTTTCCATCTTCCCACACTGTACATTCTTCCTTAAAATCCATTTTCACAGGGTTTGCTCATTCTAGTTTGAGGTGATCCATTGAATGAGGATTCTATAATATCTCTTATGAGATATATACAGTCAAATTATAGCCTATAGACATTTGGAAATTTCTGCCTTTATGTCTAAACATTCACATGTGAATTTGGCCCTGTAAGTGCCAGTTAATCTGGCACCAGACCTAACAATATCCCTGTACACGTTGGCATGAGGAACTCTCCATATTCCTGCCTTTCTGCCACATACCTGCTTTGACTCTTATTTTCTGTCAAGGTCTTGAAATCCTGTCCCTAACTTAGTCTTCTCTGTACTCTCATCACTAGGATGCTCTTCCGTGAACTCTCTGAGATATTTTTGGTAAATCTACACAGAAAATAACACTCCATGAGAAAGTTCAACCAAAACTTGAAAGAAAGGGGCTCTATTAGCAACTGTTCATATCCTGCAGCAATTTGGCCAGTAGCTGACAAGAATTCAGATAATCATAAGCAGGTAGTCTTTTGAACTGCTGAGACACTGACATCTTTTATGTAGAAGTAAATAAATGAAGGTATAAGATTAAGTCTAGAGAACATAATTGTTGTGGAAAAAAAATGTTATTAATACCACAAATAATTAGTGACCTTTGCTGCCAGAAGAATGACTTACACATGTTTCAGAAAGCCATTATGCAGAACATACACATCATATTTATTTCTACTTAGTTTTACAATTAAGAACTTCCCCTTCAGGAAAACGCAAAAGAAAATGAGGAAAACAAGGAAGCAAACAGCAGAACAGGCCTTCTGAAAGCTGGGCAGTAATAAAAGAGGAAAGAGTACTTAATCATCAAAGAATGCATTCTAGCTGTGATGTTTTTTCTTCTGGTTTATTATTGAAATAAAACATGATGACTGAAGACATTTTTAATGCTTGGAAAGCAGAACAGGCCCAGTAAACCAAAGTACCTAGTATGTGTATTCTGTTCTTGTTTTATAAACATAACACTATACAAAATGAAAAATGTGACTTCATGTTCTACTTCTGCTTTGACAAAAAGGAAATCTCAAACCCCTTGAATAAAATCTTTTCTTGTTAATGAAATAAAATTAAGTAAAGGATGTGGTAATATAACATTAGTGGTTTCATTTTTCATTTGAACAGAAAGTAAATGCAGGCTTATCTCTTTGCTCTCAGCTTCATCTTTCTATAACAAATCATCTGTCTTTTTCCCACCTTAAGAAGGTGCGCTGAGATTTTGAAAGCCCATACTCTTTACTACAAGTTGTGATTATGATGAAGCTCCAGCCATCTGCCAACCTTCAATTTATCCACTGCAGGACATAAGATCTATTTCAGAGAACAGGCAACCCTTCAAAACTCACATCTGAAAAAGGACTGAAGGGAGGGTAGGTAAAGAGTACATACTGAAAGGTGTCACGTACAGTATCCATCAGGTTTCAGTGTATATTAGAATTTCAGATTTGGAACAAGATTATACTGTTATGTTTAAAATAAGTGTTCTCAGTTATTTGCAGGGTTTAGTTTATAAAGAAATAATTCTGTTTGGATTATTTCCCAGAACACATTCTTCAAAACTTCACTTTGTTCTTGACATAAATTGAAAACAACAATATATATATACTATATGCAGGCATCAAAATGGCATTAAAGAGGCACATTATCAATATGTTTAAGACATTTAGAAAGCTCAGCTTTGCATCTTTCTAAGTGAATGACTAGATACTTAGACTGAGTAATATCTGCTCCAATAAACTACTCTGTGGGAAATGTTTTGAATAATGGTTAATTTATGCTGAGGTAATGACAGCATAATACAACTGAAATCTGTGCTAATAGGAAAAAAAGAAGCCCCTTGCAGCTATTTCTGTTTCAATTGGCTGCAGTAATTTCCACCACATCTCTCTCTCTTGCATAAAATATTACTTTAAGTGTATGTGAGAATCCTTGTTGCTAATTTTAAAAATCAATAATTGGTACCTGTCATCCATATGGAGAAAAACAAAAAAAAAACCCCAGACAATAAAGAAGAAATTTTCATGCACAAGACCTATACTTTATATATTTCTGCAATAAAAGAGAGCAATTGTGGTTAATGTTCTTTTCATATCAGCAAAACATTAAACTCAATTTGGGTAAGACTCCAGGGTTTGAAATGCACATGGAATTTCTAATGTAGATGAGAATGGGCAAAACAATTTATTCCAAATAATACTTCAAGTAGGCTGAAGTATTAGAAGATATTTTTCTGGAATATGTGTTGTTTAAAAATTTACTGCAGTATTCCTTTGATGAATGAATGATCTGAAATAAGTAACAAATAGGCTGATTCAAGCCTCATGAGCTAAATAAGTTATCATCAGCTCGTTTATTTGAACACTCGGTATAAAGCTGGTGATATTCATTGAGTGGCAATGCTTAGCTCTGCCTGGATAAAGAGAATTTTAATCACAAGTACAATAAATAATAAATCTCAAACCTTTTAATAGGCCATTTTGGACAAAAACTCCACGTGTATGCCACAAACAAATGCCATTTGTTTTACTTTAAGAGACCATGTCTTTTCTTGATTCTGAAAAGGTTCTGAATTCCCATCAACATGTAACAGCATGATACAGGAATGGTCATGAATTCAGATCATCACAGATTTTTTAAAATAGTATTTCTCATCTCAAATATATTCATTAACTGGAGCTATCATGATCAATCATTAATCTAACTGTGGATAATGGTTTTAAGCAATAGTAGAAGGATGTTTTTAAATTGGAGTCCTGTAGAGCAGAATATGATTTTTGACTCCTTGTCGTAAGGATTTTTGACTGGTTGGCTTGTGTTGCTTAGGGTAGATCCTCCCAAAAAGTAATTTTATAGTTACATTGGATGAATAATTTTAAAGTTTCATTATTCTGAAGCAAACACCTTCTGAAAGCCCTTTCCTCTGAGCAAGCACTTAATAACATCCAAGCACACATAATATCCAAGTAGAAGTCTATACATTGGGCAATTACTGTGTGTTGACTGACCTCATGCAATTTATCTTAATTCCTTATTGAATAATCTGATTTAATATGTCTTTTCCTATATTCTGTGTCTTCTGCAGGAATCTTTATCTACAGAAATGAACATCTGACCCTCAAAAAGTCCTTGTGTTTTGCTTCTTGATCTACAGAGAGTTATCATAACAAAGTGACAGCAAATAAAAACTCTCCCTTTTCCATTTAGAGCATGACACAGAGCTCTGAAATGCACCAGAACTCACATAAAAATTATTAAATTATATCTATACATGTTCCCAGAGTGAAACATTAAAAAAATACACCAATATTCTGTTGATAATTTCTTAATGCAATAAAATACACAGGCAAAAAATAGTGCAAAATAATCAAGTCTCTTTTCCCCCAAACCAGTATAAATTTGGAAAAAAAATCTTGTTCTATATGTCTAAGATAAACATTATTTGGAAATGAAGAAGAAGTAGATTTCTTGACAGAAATCGACAGAATGGAATACACATTTCTTAGAGAAGAATAGAACCCTTAGCATACAGGAAAATAATTTCTACTTTGATGACAGCTTTTACTGGAATTCCTTAATTTAACTTTGAAAAAAGCAGATATTGGTACTACATGCAGCTTCCAACTAATCTCACCACCATCCATACTCATGCTTAAACAGGGCTGCTCCTAGAAAGGAAGCAAAGACCATCCCTTGTATGGAGGCAATTAAATACAAGTGAACATATAAGTGGTCAGTGCTGTGGGTACAATTCAATCAAGCAGATCCATTGGGGTGGTTTTGATATTCTTGTCACATCAAAGAAACAGCTTCCAGAAGAAAAAGATCTTAACAAGTTAAAAATGAAATTAGAATTAAAAAAATAATAACTCTGAGGGAAAGGAAGAACAAGCACTTGGTGGCAAGAGCTGGCACTACCTCAAAAGTGTTATATAGTGCTATTAGAATAGTGTGCTAATTTTTTCCTCATAAATTTGCCAGGTTCAGTCACCAGGGAAGGGCTAGCACTCCAGCTCCCTTTGTTAAAGATATATCTATCTTGCTGAGTCTTGACAGCCCTATCATGTCAGCCCTCTGTAGTAGCAAAAAGTGTTTCAGCAAGGAGGGGGAAAAAAAGAAAGGAGAAAAAAAAAAAGAAGTGAAAACTGATGTGATCTACTCTGCTTCCTGTGGGCATATTTCACTATAGCAGATCCAGAGGGATGCTTTGTTATTCCTGTCAGATCAAAGAAAGAGATAACAGAAGAAAATATAAGAGGAAAAATATAACCCAGAAATGAGGGTAGCTGAAAAGCTCTGCAAGACTACAGCATCATTATGACTTTTCAAATTATTTAAATATGCTAAATATCAAGTCATCACCAAAGAAATAAATATTGCATAGGCCATATGCTCTGTTAGCTGCCAGAAAAACTGTCCTACTAGGATTAGTTTATGGGCACAGCAACTGCCTGTCAAACAATAGCAATTTTAATCATTTTTCAATTTGCTGTGTGAGTTGCAAGTATGCTCAGGTATCTTGACAGGTGCTCAGGAAAAATATCTGAGCCCGCTAGGTTCACACTGCCTAGCTTTACTACACCTTTACAATAATTCCTGCTGGACTGGGGAGATGCAAGCATATGGTGAAGATGCAACAGCCACAGGGAAGTCATTGTACTGCACTGCTAAGCTGGATTTGCAGCTCAACACGAGAGTGATAGGAAGTTACCCTTAAGTCCAAAGCAACCCAAAAGCTGAAATAATTTTTCAAAATATTTCTAATCACAAACAAGGTGAAAGTGTAAAAAAGGAAATAAATAGGGATCTGGCTATCATTAAAAAAAATTAAAAAACAACAAAAACCCCACAATAATCAAAATCCCCCAAACAGTACTTTTCAGCAAGTAGATGGGCTTTCAGTACCACATGTGATTAGCCTTTTATGCACGAAGCTTTCCAGTTAATTATTTTGTGTTTCACACACAAGGCATTAAATTAAGGTAGTAATAAATTAAAATATTTTCTTCTCGTCTATTCATTTTCTAATGACCAGTATGGCTGATTTGTTTCCTTTCAGCCACAACACTTCATACAAGTTCCTACCTTGAAAAAAGCACAATTCAATAGATTTTTGAGTGCCCCCATTTCCAGGTGTCTGGATTAGAAAGGGGCTTCTAAAATCCACAGATATTCTAGGATAAACCAGGGGAGGAACTACATTTTACCAAAGAAGTGGACCAGTAAGAGTAGTGGACCCATCAAAGCACTATAAAAAAACCATATTTCCCATATTGTTCTTTATATATTAGCATTCTCAGCATCAATTCCTTGAAGTCAGCCAAGTCTGTCAAGTGGAAAAGGATTTGGATTATGATGTAAACTAACAGTAAAGACAATTCCAAATAACATCTAATGTCCAATATAACTACTGTTTACATATTAAAAAGAGATACAGGCTTTGTACCAGGGATGTTCTGTCATGTTTCTCCACAGGAGAAGACTGTCATGGTAAAGTTCATTATCAATTACTGCCTTACAAGTACAAGATGAGTTAAGCTGTCATAATTTTCTCAGCCAGAAATCCTACACTGTCAAAGAATGTCAATTTTTAATCTGACAAAAGGAAGAAAATTATCTGTTATTCTGACCTCTAATTTCTTGACATTTTAATGCTGTAATTGCTGTGGTTAGTGCTGCAACCATTATTGCACCTGTCAAGTAAGAATGAATCAATATCCTTAAGCTATTCAAGTTTTAGCTTCCACCTCACTGCTTTTACTTAAAAAAAAAAAAAAAAAAAGAAAAAAAAAGAAAGAAGAATTTCAGGCCTGGAAAATGTTTATTTTCTTTTGTTACAATTTTCTTTCCTCCTCATTACAATAAGAAAGTAATTTTCCAATATGACTAACAGAATATTAAAACTGATAGAACTGGAGAATTTACCAATTTCTAATCATATAAGCCTGAAGCCATGAAATTGAATTTTATACTTTTATTCCATGGGGCATGTAAAGCAGGACTTTCCTGTTGCCCTTGTAACAACTTGAGGTAAACTATCATGACCAATTATTTTTTGTGGTAACAGAAATTACGAAGTTTTTTGAAAAAATCAGATTGAGTATATTGAAATGAAATCAGTGTATTTTACCCATCCAGTGGAGGTCTTATGTTGCCAGAGAGGTATTACAGGGGCAGATGTATGTGATTTCATAGACTGAAGTAATCTAAAACTTAACGTTATTCCAGTATTATGGTTTCTATCAGAAGGAATTTTCTATGTGGAAAATGAAGAAAGGAAGTCAGATGGACAATCTGCTATTAAATAAATCTGCAAAGAACAATAACACAGGATAGCCACTTTTCCAAGGTTAAACAGTAGAGATTTTTTGGAGAGCCCCCAAAGCATATGAGAAAGATGTAAGGACTGGCTGGGATCAGTTGTTCCACTGCTGAATATGTTTTTTGTAGATAGATGACTACATAAGTAACTTTAATATTCTTTGCAGAGAGCTAAGGACATTTTTTAGTGGTTAAATGAGGTGCTCAAGCAAAGGGTGAAAGAGAAAGGGCCAAGGTACAGCATAAACAGGTCACAGGGCTGCACCTTTTTAAATTACATCTTTCAATCAGCTCCGATGTAAATGGGAGGGTATTTTTTATTTGGAGACTTATTTCACTGGATAGATTCAGCTGGGACTCAGTTCAATATGAAATTAGTTATGGCCACAGTTATGGCCATACTTGAGCCCACTGGGCTGATAATGGCTGCTGCCAATAATTGGCATTGATTGGCTTATTTTACAGTCATGTATTGATAAATCCACCATCTTCTGTGACACAGGACCACAATACTTTATTTTATTTACAAAACAAACATCAAGAGCATTTGATTACTGAGAGATGCATTTTCCTGGGTAACTGCAGGGGGCAATTAATTTCAAATTGCAGTGTTTCTAAATTATGCCAGATACCACCACTTGCCACTGTAAAATATGATAAGCAAGTTTTGTCTATATTTTAAAAGTGCTAGTGTTCCTATCCTTAATTTCTGTATTTACAAGGAGTCTTCAGAGGCTATTAAAATATCTTTTTGCTTTTAATTTATTTTCTGGAATATTTACCAAAAAACAGATTAAAGTCAAACAAACCCAAACAAGCACAACTCGAACAACAACAAAAAAAGCAAAAACCCCATCATATATACTCATAACTGAAACATGACCATCAAATACATGGTCCTCTATTTCATCAAGATATCAAATGCTTTATTATTGTCCAGCGAATATCTGCTGGTTTCACAAACAGAGCCCAGGAAAGCAGAAAGCAATTCTTAATCTATATATATTTAAACATATACTGTAAATTTTGATTTAAAATTATTTCATAATATTTTTAACTTTCTTATGACAAACCAAAAATCAACAATCCTGAGATCTCTTGGAGGAAAAAGCATATTATTTTTAAATGGGTGCACACAACTTTATTATCTATGTATAACAAAAATAATGAGGATTTTTTTTTTTCTGGTCATTTTGCCTTCTCATTGCTAACAATGAATTTTATGTACAAATCTAACTTGTTGCAATGAAGATTAAGTGCTTTGAAAAAAAAAGTTTACACGGTGTAAATTACCTAAGAAGACATTTATATGTTATTGACTTAAAGGGCATGGATTAGATGTACAAGTGAGTGAAAAAAAACATCTCCATGAATTTCCTTAAATTTCTGATGACAAGTTATGCATGTAAGCAGCGCCCCAGGAGAGCTGAAGTCTCATCATGTCATAAGATGTTAGACAAGGTGCACAGACAGACAGATAGACTTCAGTCCTACAAGCTGCCCTGTGGGAGTCAACCCTAAAAGTCAAGACATGGGAGTTTGCCCATGCAGATCAGGACCCTAAGCCATACAAATCCCTTGTATTCATGGTGCTTGACACCTGTTTTATACTTTTAAAAGCATTGCTTCTTCTTATCTCTAGAAGAGCATTTCTCTTCTCATGCTTAAGGTTTTTAAATCCAGAAAATTATTATGTAAATTTCAACATTAAATATCTGAGGCAGGGGAAGTCAAAGCAATTCTGTCCAGTCTTAAAACTAAGCAAATATTAATTGTTTAGAAAATCTAGAGCATATTTAGAAAATACAGAGCATGTAGTGAAAATTCAGTTCTCGTAAGCCTAGGATCTGAATGGTTTTTTAGTTCTGCTCTTAAAAAAGTCACCAAATGTAACAGTATGCAGCAATGCACTGCTAAAAAAAAAGAAACACAAAAAACCCACAAAAAAACCCAACCATGATAAAACTCAATAGTTAGCTGAATAAATATTTTCTAGAATCTATCTATTTCTGAAATCTGTAGATTTCTGTCTCCAAGACTGGAAACAAATAAACTAACTAACAAACAAACAAAACCCCATTGCCTGGCAATGCACATTATTACTGTTTTGCATACAGCAGATGGCAGCTATCTGGGGGAATGGAAGATTGTGTGTAGAGCTTCATCACAGCAGTACTCATCTAGCAGCTGTTGCTTCTTCACACTTTTCACCAAATTTCAGTTGTTTTAGCCAACAAATGAATGGTACTAGAAAATCATCATGCAAATTAATAGATACTAGAAAACTATCATTAAAATTATTAGTCTGAGTGACAACAAATACAGTCACTGGAAGGAAATGTATCAGGATATCTAGAATTTTTTTTTTTAATTTTCTGATTAATTTGAAGCCCTCATTTGTATATATTTGCAAATGTATGTATATATATTTCATTCATACATATATATAAACATAAGAACTTGAATGCACAACAAACAGAAAACATTTTCTGTTTTGGTAACAGTTTGATTATACTTCATGTGATTAAAAGTAATTTAAATATTTGCAGCAGTCACTTTAGAAAATACATTCTTTCTCAGACACATTCTCACCAACATCTGTAAAGGTTAGATTTTTTTTCCTCTATGACTATGATGCAGAGTTTCTTCCCAGTTTTTCAGTTCTACTAAGTGAACTTAATACAAGTAAATTATAAAATGTAGTAGACAGTATATTAAAGAGTACACATTGCATTATAACTTCCTACACCATAACTGAATATTAAATCTATTCAATCTAAATCCAATTAATTTGTTTAATTGCTAGTTTATTCATACTAGGTTCTGACATCTCCTGGGACCCAAATTCGGAATCAAGTCAAACACATCCATTTTCTCCAGCAGAGAAAGATGGAAAAGGTACCATTTCTTGTGAGATGACAGCAGTTTTTAGCATGAAATGACAGTAAACACCTACCTCCCTGAGGACAGGATCAGTGATACTGTCCAGGTTCACAGAGCCTTCATATGTTAGGTAGTGGAAAACGTTGAGTGCGCGCACAGCTTCTGGTCCTCGTTGCTTGTAGCCAAATATAAGGTCAATCCACTGATGAAGCTGACATGATACAAACTCACTTTCCAGGGCCTGCAAGTGAAATTCAGGATTAGGAAGTAACTGAGAAAACATAGCAGGGATCATTAAATTTTCTCATCAGGCTTATTTGATATATTTGAAATCTTTCAAACATTAAAAAATGTAAATTATTCTATTGAGAGAAGCAGTAAAAAGAGAATACCTTTTTCTTTCACCTTTATATTATGCTAATTTTCTTCTCAGCTACTAAGTTTCTCCTGGCTGTAAGTATTTGAAAAATTTCTGGGCATTTCAAGTAGGTTAGGTAATTTATCAAAAAAAAAAAAAGGAAATGGGAAAGAGAATTTTAAAAAGCAGTCTTCCAACTCATTTTCAAACTAGTTATAATTAGTCTTAAACCTAAAGTGGAAATTCCACTGTTGTTTTTAATCATAGTGCCATTACTCAGCACAAACACTTCCCAGCTAAGACAGAGCTTCATGTCTTCCTGAGGAAATTTCAGATTTTACAAGTTGATAAACTGTGGGAAAAGATTATTCATTTTGTTCATTTACATCAAAAGCAGGCTGCTTCAAAACTCATCATCAGGCACCGTAGTACCATGCCATGCCCTGTTTACTGGCAGCAGTAACACCTCCTCACCACCCCACAGGCAGGAATAGCCTCAGACAAGGCAAACCATGCCTGGGTCAGCATGCAACCATTCCTCAGAGATTTTCCCTGTAATGTTCCTCATGGAAGAGGAACTCTCTGTGCTTTGGTGGAAAACTGGACCCTTTTCTGTCAAAACTGGTGACTATTATCTCTGATGAGAATGGATGGGAAGTCTCAGGCTTAAGAGCTGACACGTAGCTCAGTTTTCCAAAGCTTAAGTTCAGCACATCATAAAAAGGTATAAAGAAATGTTGCAGACAAACAAAATTTTGTTGTTTCCTTTTCAAAATCAGAGGCCATCATATGCATAATGCAATGGTTTTAAAATAGCATTAACTTTGCTTAATACTAAATGCTATTAAACTAATACTATTTAGTTTCAAAGCATGCCTCCCAACAAAAAAATTTAAAATGCCATATCCTTAATTATATTGTACTGTGAATGTACAACATAATACAGTCAGAAACTACATCATTCCATATAATCTTTTCCTTAGGACTTTTACCTCAGTTAGAGTGCAGGATGCTAGAATGCAAGGATAAAATTAACACAGTAACAACCAGTAAAGCATTTCCTTACTTTTAAATGCCCAGTTTTTAATGTTTCTTTTGTATGTTATAAAGCTTTTAAAGAATTTAGAATTTAAAGTCTGTTATCTTCCTAGCATCCACCTCAAGTCAATTTACAGCAACCAGTCTAAGAGTTCTGTTAAGCATCTGAACTCTGAATATTTAAAGTTTCTTTTGATCTGTATATATCATTTATTTATTAACATGTAATTAACAAAAAAATTATCAGGCATTTCCTTGGTCAAAATTATAATTTTTATTTCTAGAATATTAAGAGCATTTCAGAAAAACAGCAGAACTTTTGATTATTCAAAGGTCAGACAGTACATTTGAAAAAAACCTGATACTTGGTTTAAATGAGCATATTTCACACTTTTTCATCTAACATCTTCTCACTGGTGTTTGAATCACAAAAACATGGAACCATTGGACAGTTTAAGTCCAATGGTTCAAATGGTCTTCTTTAAGGAAGAGACCTTAAAAGGTCATTTAGCCCAACCCTGCTGCAATGAACAGAGAGATTTTCAACTACTTCAGGCTGCTCAGAGCCTTGTCCTGTCTGACCTCGAATGTTCCCAGAAATGCGACATTCACCATATCTCTGGGCAACTTGTTCCTGTGTTCCACCATCCTGACTAAAAAAAAATTCTTCTTTATATCTTGTGTGATCTACCTTTTTTTCATTTAAAGCCATTACCTGCTGCTAAATCTCAACAAGTTCTGCTAAAAAGTTTGTCCCCATCTTTCTCGCAGGCCCCTTTAAGTACTGAAAGGTCACAATCAGGTCTCCCCAGACTTCTCTCCCCAAGGCTGGNCCAAGTCCTTCTTGGCAGGGCTGCTCTCCATCTGTTCATCCCCCAGTGTGTGTGGATACTGGGGGTTGCTCTGACCCAGGTGCAGCACCTTGTACTTGGTCTTGTTTAACCTCATGAGATTCCCATGGGCCACTACTCATACTTGTTCTGGTCCCTCTGGATTATATCCCAGCCCTCAGGTGTGTCAACCACACCACTAAGCTTTATTCCATCTACAAATCTGCTGAGGGTGAACTCTATCCTTCTGTCTGTGTCACTGTTGAAGATATTAAATGGTACTGGTCCCAGTGCAGACCACCACTTGTCACTGATATCTATGCGGACATTGAGCTGATGCAACCATCCAATTAATTCTTTATCCACTGAACAGTGCACCTATCAAATCCATCTCTCCATTTAGAGAGAAGGATGTTTCAAGGGACCGTGTCTACAGCCTTACACAAGTCCCTACAAAAGACACCTGCAACACTTCCCTTGTCCACTGATGCAGTCACTCCATCATGGAAGGCCACTTGGTTGGTCAGGAAGGCCTTTCCCTTGGGGAAGATGTCTTGGCTGTCCCGAATCACCTCCCTGCCCTCCATGTGCCTTAGCACAGCTTCTAGAAGGATCTATTATTCTATGGCCTTCCCAGGCATAGAGGTGAAGCGCTCATTAGTTCCCAGTGTCCTCCTTTCTACCCTTTTTAAAAATGGGAGCAATGCTGTCCTTTTCCCAATCACCAGGGACTTCTCCTGACTGCCATGACATTTCATGGAGAGTGGCTTGACGACTAGATCAGCTGATTCCCTCAGTACTCTGGGATGCAACTCATCAGGCGCCATAGATGCTTCTTCAGATTCCACAGGTGGCCACAAACTTGATCTTCTCTTAAAGTGGGAGGGACTTTGCTCCCTGAGTCCCCATTTTGCAGTCCAATCACTCAAGAGGTGTGCAAAGAGAGGTTGCCTTTGAAGACGAAGGTAAAAAGTACCTTGAGTGCCTTTTCCATTGTTACCAGTTTGTCAGACTTGTTTATGAGGGGGATTGTGCTTTTTTTTGACCTTTCAAGTTAGAAGAGTTAAGAGAGTTGAACACATATGTTATGTTTCCCTAAGGCGATTTCCACTTGCATGACTGGCCCTTACTCAGCAGCTTTTCATTCTAGAGAAGGTCATACAGACCCTGGCAGGTTTGGAGAACTTCTATTTCACATGGATTAATAGTTATTTAATAACTTACTAAATGAGCTACTTTTTAACAGCTGCATATCATGTCTTTGTCTCCAATTACTTAGATTTATTGTACCATGTTTACAGGTATAACAGTCCTTAATTCCTTAGGGAAGACCCTTACTTTCTCAAAAAAACTTTAAGAAAATTTATAGCAAGGGAATATAATTATTTTGAACTATACATTTCAGAAGAGTGGAAGTTGCGTGGTGTAACACGCATCATGTGGTGTGGTGCAGAATTTAGAGAAAGGACCCGAGTAGAAGGTGGAGAGAGGAGCCAGAGCTGTGAAGAAGAATAGCTCTGCAATGGACTTTAGCACTTCACTGCCTCCAGCTGCAAGATGAAACAGGTGCTGTGTGATGTTCATGGCCTCACAGTCGGGGTGTCCTGTGGGGTATGGCACCAGGCAAGAAAAACAGGAAAGGTGCCCTCAGAAAAGGGCCACCAAAATACTTCAAAGTCCCACCTTACCCTCAGTGGGTCAAGGCTTTATAATCAGGATTTATTCAGGGGAAAGCTTCTTGTATCAGGTCTGACCTGGTTTGCTGGCGTTTCTTCCAAGTACTTCTGCAACGCTACTCATGCGATACTTGCAGAATCCTCTCCCTAATTTGCTCTAATGCACAGGCTACTCCCCCTCCATGTAAGTGCCTCCTGAAAATTTATGAGCTGTTCTCTGTCAACGGTACATCGTTCAGTTTCTCAAGAATATGTAATGCTCAGTAGGGAATAGGGTGAGGGAATTTTCTGTATAAAACAAAATTTGTAGGTACAGTAGGAAATACGTACAGAAAAAGATAACAATACATCCTTAAAATAGACTGATGATGGCCATAAAAATCAGCTCTTAGGATTTAAATTATTTTGAGGGCTTTTACTTTATGAGCTTTTTTTTATTCTGAACTATAGAAACCTTTTTAAAAAAAACAATAATTATTATTTATATAATTATGTAATATTTCCATAATTACGTCATATGGCTTTTAAATATTCTTAAACAGAAAGGAGCCAATATGCATCTTATTATCTATCATAATTAAAATGTACACAAAACAGATTGTTATTCAAGCACTCCCAAAATGAACTTGTTTGAATCATTATTAGGGCTTCATTTTTGAATAGCAACGTTCCAGTCAAGGTTTTTTCACGGGTTTTGTTTTAAGGAAGGTATTTACCATATTATTGTTTCCAGTGGAGTGACTTGTATTGCTAATAGGGAAATTGCAAGCATTATTATACATCTGGAGTATACATATTTTGTGGATTTTGCATGTTCGCAGGCAAGTGTATGCACACCTGTTTGACAGGCTGAAAATCTAACCCACAGATGTTTTAAAATATGGGTATTAGAAACACAATGTTAAAACTAAATAAAATTATTATAAACCAAATTACTACTTACTATACCTCTTTTCTGACCTTTATGAATGCTGCACATTTTCTACTATGCTCATTCTAATTTGATGTTAAAAGTATTTTTCAAGAGCATGTCAGTAGGAGGCAGTGGCTTTGGCTTTTATTGTAATACAGACTATGTGCTGTGTAAAATATTAGAAGTTCTGGATCTACAAAATCTGCTTTTTTTTTGTTGCCAGAAACATGGAAATCTCTGATGCTGCTGCTTGTCTGGACCATGGTTTTACCTTCTTTTTCTGCAGTTTTTGCCTTACCACCTTGCCCTCCATATCTATATGTCTGTCTCTCCAAAAAGCTTTCCATCTTGCTATTAAATTATATGTAATATATTTAAAGATATTTTCTTATAATTATTCCGAGACAGTTTGGTTTTACTGATCTGCTCAAAAAGAGATCATCCCCCATTTCAGCCTGTGAGCTGGGTTTTTTCTCCTCTCCCTTCATATACGTGCTCCTCTGCAGCCATTGCAGATTCTCTCCACCAAATGTTTCTCTTCTTCAGTTACTATTCCTTGCACTGACAGTCAAAGTGAAATTTTTACTTTCCTCATAAAGTATTTCAGGCAATACTTCTATCTGAGATTAGTTATGTTCTTTTGAGCAAAGTAATATTTTAATAGAAGTGACACAGATGTACATTGTACAGATTGGGGTTGTTCAGGGATGTCTGCAGAGAGATGGCTCCTTTATGTAAGCATCTTCGTGATATAAATAAGGTTCTTCAGCAGTATAGCAAGTTGAAAAAAAATCACTGCTAAAAGTGATTGAAAAATATGAAGTAGATTGAAACCCCTTTTGCCTGAATAAGTTTTAATTGCATTACCTTGGCAATACACAAAATAAAATCAAAGCTACTTTTGAGGAAGTAATATCAAGTCTTATCTACTGCTTATCTGGTAGAAAAGAAATGTCAACTGCTGTTGAATGATACAGAGGAAAAGATCTTCCAGATTCTCATAGCACAGAGATTTCATACTAGATATTTCTAATGACTATTCAAGAAGCTTTTTAATTATGAAATACTATGCATGCTCCTGAATAGCCAGGGAACCATATAAAAATGCAATTGGCAGCAGAGGAGTGCAAATAAATCATTTCAGTGACAGAAAGAAAATTCAATCTTAGTAACGGTTATGTAATAAGAGCAAAATATGTATAACAAAAACAAGACATTGTTTAGTCTCTCAAAATTATAATTTATAGTGAATACATTTTACTCAACACTGCAATTTGTAATTTAATATGTGCATAAGCTATAATTAAAATATCATTATAATTTGAATAACACAATCTTGCATCTTTTGTTTCAAAACTAAAGAATGCTTATTATAAAAGCTGTGCTTCAGTGTTTCACAGTGGTGTTCCCTGCCTTGATTTAACATGCTTGACTTACTGACTGAGTCTGTTCTATTTCTGGCTCTTGGGCTGCTCTGAGTCTGTGGGGACTGAGAGGCTGAGTAGGACTGCAGATGCACATCTGTGGAAGGTTTTATGCGTGGATTTTTTTTTCCCTGGTAAACTGGGAGATTATGATTGATGAGCCCAGCATTAGGGTAATGTTATCAGGGACACTTTCTGCCTCTGTCCTTTGTACCATTGCTGAGGTCAGGCCATAATCATGTTAGCATTGAACATAGGGCTTTATTAATGTTTCATGAGTAACTCCACAGTAATCATTCTAGCTTTGTATGGATAAATAAAACTGCTACAAAAATCCCTGATGTATACATCAAATGTGGAAGATACTCTAATAGGTCTTAAAAGTAATTTGACTGCCTTTTCCAGTCTTTGTAATAAGTCTAATTTTCACAAGTTTAAAGGACTCTCTTTTGATGGAAAACCATGTTTAGTTTGAAGTGTAAAACAACCAGCTGAACAATCAAATGATACAATAGAAAACCCCTTCCTGCTATTTATTCATTTGCAAAGAATTTTAGTAAAGCTTGCTAACAAATTGGTTAAATTGTGCTGATCTGTGACACTGTGCTCCTGTGATGTTTCCTAGGCTGTTCTGTGTTTACTTTGGTATCAGGATGAAATGATGGAATTCTTGCTGTTATTTAAAGAAAATGCTTACATTCATAAATGTGTAAGTAGTATATAAGAATTTGTATTTATTCACACATAAAATTACACATAATACATGCCTGCAGAAATCACAAATAAAAATATGAACAGAAGAAAACAGCATCAGCTAGGGAAAAAAAGATTCCACTGTACGTTATGCGCTACCACATAGGACTCTTCTCAGTGAAATGAAATTACTACTGCTGATTTTATTGGATAAGAGATCAGGATAACCCTTACTTGAGAGATTCCTTAGTTTTCTGTTAACATATTCTCTACTTGCTTTGCTAAGTTGCTGTAGAAATTCCAGGCTTGCACAAGCTTGCTGTGTTTTGCACGTCAGCATCACACCCAGGTTATTTTTTTTCCACAAGATAGATTCTTGTATAACAGCCAAAGCCTGGCCTGGGGATGACCTAACTGAATAATACATCTGCTAGCCAGTTCAAATAATGGAATCAGACATTAGGTAGGGAATGTCAAACTTTCCAATCCCTTTGTATTTTTTCCTTTGACCAGTTTCATTCCAGTGATCAAAAAGACAGGGTACTGGTAGTTTGTTGTGTGTGTTAATAAAACCATACATGAGGAAGGTTTTCTGAAAAATTATTACACATTCAAATTATTACATTTTCAAAATGTAATTCCATTACTTCTTACTACACATACTATCTGCATTTTCATGAAAAGGATTATCCTTCTTTAGCTACTTTCTGTTCATAATAAGCTTTGCAAAATACTATGCATGTATCATGCTCTTTAAACTCCCAAAGTTATTCACTTTGCTTTTATCCTCTGAACTCCATCCAAATGTGAATGCTTCTGTTTTCTAGTCACCCAGAAAAGAATCCAATATTCCAGGTGCAGTCTCAAAAGGACCATGAATAGGTACAACTGTTTACATCCTCTGTGATGTAATGATTCTCCGTAGATGGCATCAAAATACACTTATTTCTTTTGGTATAGAATCACAGAGTTTTATCTAATCTAATTGCTGTTCATTGTCACCCCTACCTTGCTACTGCTCTGTTTTTGGTACTGTTTTTGTTTCTAGACTTCTGCTTCTTATTATCTTCAATTCTTTCCTCCCAAGGTGACTTTCAGTCCATTTTCTGCATCTAATTCAAATAAATCTATTCCTCTTTCTCCTGTTTTGTAGGCAGTTCCTAACTTTATTATCATTTGCAAGCTTCCTGACTCCCCATTTGAAGCTAGCATGTATCTATGCAGAGATGAATTTTAGCTACTGCTCATGCTCTTGCTAAAAGTAGATGATGGGGTGAATAAAGGCCACGCAGAAACTGCCTCCTGGCAAAACTGTACAAGAATGGCATAATGCTCACATCTGTGAGAAAAGGGCTGGAAAACAGTAGAGGAAGGGTCTGATACAAATGGCCAATACTTTGTGATTTCAGAATCTGCAAAGTACTCAATTATTTGAAGCCTGTAATTATGACACTACTCTAGTCTTAACATCAGTTTGTCTGTCTCCTGGCAATCTGGGCATGCTTGCACACATGTGGAATCAGTCATTACCTCACGAACAAGTCCTGTAGCCCTAAGGAGGTCTAAATGCTATACTCTAAATATTCGTGTAAGCAGCTGTTTTCTTCAACAGCACTAAATTTGTTTGTGGAGAGCTGCTATGCTACTTTCTAAAAAGCAGGAATTGCACAAGGAAAATTAAACTAAAGCTTAAGCTTTTTTTCAGGCGATCTCTTATCACATAGTGCCTTTTATGCTCCAACCAGTAACTCCAACATTGTGCAAAGAAAAGATTAATAAAATGCAATTTAAGATAAAAGGAAGATTCTTTACAGAATTTAAGAATAGGAGACCTTAATATGCTTCTCTCATTATATCCCCCAATAGGTGGCAGCTTGCTTCTCCATTTTCACCAAGGAATCTCATTTCTGTTCTTTCAGATGTCAAAACTAAACCTCTAGGTCAACTTTAGTGTGCTTACCCTTGGGCTCAGTTTTGGTTCAGCTACAACCACAGCCCAAAAATGGGCTCTGTGCAGCAACACGGGCACTCCAGACACCAACCTGTGATTGCACATCCCACACTTGAGAATTCTAATGGACACCTCCTTCTTTTCTAGTAAAATTGCACTCAAATTTATTTTCATCAGCTGTGACAATTACTTCTTTTTAAAAAGAATTTTCCAATATGGGCGGTATAAGAAAAATCAGCCAAGAAATGTTGTTCAGCTTCTTCCTGTCAACGACAGACTAGTCTGTCAATGACAATACATTTCTCCTGGTGTGTGTAGTACATTTATATGTCTCAAGTGATGTGGTTGCCTTCACTTCCTTAGGAGACTTGTACATATGTCAAACCAGTTATTCTTCTAAATAGAGGACACTTTTAAATCATCTACATCTAGGAATAAGTTTGTTTTTATAATATTCTTCTATTCTTTTGAACTTCATAGAGCTATTTTTTT